>JAODAL010005720.1:0-140502 GCA_025379985.1 Phyllomedusa bahiana | reverse complement strand
TAAATAGAGTGAACCGAGTTTTTGAAATTTAAAAAAATTCCAAATTTTGTTAGAACGAGCCCATTTAGTTATATGAAAAAGGGGGAGAGAAGGAGCTCTGTGATATATGGGTTATATGAAAAGGGAAGAAGCGGGCCGTGTATAAGGGTTAATGATAGAGGAGAAAGCTGAGCTCTGTGAATATAGGGTTATATGATAGAGGAGAAAAAAGCTTCTGTGATATATAGGGTTATATGAAAGGGGAGAAAAGCGGCTCGTGATATATAGGTTTATATGGGGGAGAGAATGCTCTGTATTAAGGTTTATTATAGACGGAGAGAAGCTGACCCTTGTGATATATAGAGTTAATGATGGAGGAAAAGTGACTCTGTGATATATATATATATATATATATTTTTAAAAATATATTATAAATATAATTATATATGATATGATAGACGGAGAGAATCTGAGCTCTGTGTATAGAGTTATATGATGGAGGAGAAACTGACCGTGATATATATTATGATAAGATAGAGGGGGAAGCTGAGTCTGTGATAAAGAGTTAAGAAAAGGGGGAGAGAAGCTGACTCTGTGATATATAGGGTTAATATCAGGTGAGAAACTCAAAGAACCAGGGGTGTAACTCCGGGGTGTAACTTAGCAGCTGCCCGGGCCCGTGCTTTTTGGGGGCCCACGCACTGCTACCACGCCCGCTAACCCAGTAATCCCCGCTCCTGGGCCCCCCGGGCAGGAAAATACCCCCGGCCCGAGCGTTCCAAAGGCAGCGCTGCCCGGTGGTAGCAACAGCAAGGCTCCACTCTGTACTTCCCCTCCGCTTCAGTGACCGTGGGGGTGCGTTCATCCCGCCCCGCCCGGCTGAGCACAGCCTGGAGCGCAGCACATCGAGAGAGCGTGGAGTGAGGTAAGTAAGTGATTTCTTATTTTACCTACCCTGCCTGTCTATATAGCCCACCCTGCCTGACTATATACCCCTCCCTATATAGCCCTCCTTGCCTGCCTATATACCCCTGCTTGCATATATATAGCCCACCCGCCTGCCTTATACCCCTGCCGATTATATAGCCACCCTTTTTTACTATTGCCTATATAACCCCCCCTAGCCCGCCTATTAGCCCTCCCTAAAGCCTGTTGTATAGCCCCTTTAAAGCCCCCCCTAAAACTTTCCCACCTTATGCCCCTGAAACCTGTCTGTTACTTTTATGGGGGCCCCCTTTTCTACCAAACCCTGCCTAACCCCTTTTGGCCCCCATAGTTCACCTAACCCCTGTTACCTTAGGCTCCCTTTTGCTCCTAAAAACCTGCCTTCTACCCATTTACCCCCTATAGCTACCCCAAACTTCATGCCTAACTATAGGCCCCATACCCCACCTAAAGCGCCTTCCATTTGGGCACCCCTATAGCCTATTTACCTACCTGTCTACCTATGTGGACCCCACCTATAGCCTAGCTACTTGGGGCCCACCTACAGCCTACCTGTGGTCCACCTACTGCATACCTACCTACCTGGGGCCTAAATACTCCCTACCTAGTGCCAATCTACCTACCTACCTAATTGAGACCTGCCTGACTACTTCCTACCTACCTAGGATCTACCTACCTGGGGCCTATGTACTACCTACCTCAAGTTTACTAACCTACCTACCTAAGGCCTACCAACCTATATAATAAGGGTCTAGCTGCTTATATGATTCGGTGCGGTACAGGCCATAGCTGTAACACAATCTCCAGGGGATGAATCCTCTGTTCCTCCCCTCTAGGAGACTGGGCCTTTAAGCTATGTACCCACTCTCCCAGCCCTGGGATGTTTGTGCAGAGGTGGGGGGCAGGGGAGTGAGGTGCTGGAAAAGTGAGGATTCTAATATATTTGTGTCCAAATATGCAGGGATGAGTGGTGGCCAGGAGAAGTCATCATGGCGGTCGGGACCGGATGCAGAACAAAAGAGAAAGACAACGACTCGGTAGAGAAACGTCACCTGTGAGTCACAAGATGTAACTGCACTGTAATCACTTATATGTTTGTGGAGCCTGTGTACACTGGTGCCTACCACTATATGGTCACTGTATGGAGGTTACATACAGTTTGTAGGACACCTGTGTACTCTAGTATATACCACAATAGGGCAGTAATATTGATATTTATTCATTATAGTATAGGGGTATTAGTCACTATGTGGTAGTAATCTGTAGTCGTGCTCTTGCTGTGTAATCCGGTCCATATGTAGTAACGTTATGTGTACTGCTAATATGGGTATATTGGGATTTGTTTGGTAACAGTATGATGGGGATATCTATGGTGAGGTGTTCACTCCTTGTATTATCTAGTAACTGCATGACCGAAGAGGTAACGGTAAATGTTCATGGTCGGGGAAGCGGGGCGGGGGGGTGGGGGGAGGGAGTTTGCTTTAGGGCCCAGACTTCCCTAATTATGCCCCTGCAGAGAACATGCATCCTGCAACCATTGCTGGAAGAACACAAGCTGATAGCTGCAGCATTATGGTCTGGGAAATGTTTTTATGGTCCCACTTTTTCAAGTGGAAGGCATTCTCAACTGTATTGGGTATGAACCCATCCCTGCAGATCATGTACACCCAAAAATGTTTTTTTGTCTTCCCCGGGGTGGATGGGAACTTCCAGCAAGAAAATGTGACATGTCACACAGCTAGAAATGTCCGACATTGATTACAAGAGTATGGGACCACCTCGATCAACGTGTTCACTCTGTAGATCTTCTTTACACACTCTCCAGTAGCTGTGGGATGCAATGCAGTCAACATGGCCAGATAACTGTGAGAACCTACCAAAAGTCACTCCCAACCCATTTAGCTGTTGTCTATAGTGCACATGGCAGTTACTCTGGATGGTAGCTCGTCATAATAATGTGACTAAACTGTATATTTAACTGTCCCACCTAGTAATGTAGATAAATGTCAATTTATAAATCATATAAGGTTTAACACTTAGGAAGGAAAAGATAAGGGATATCACCAATAAAATTTCATAGCTGTAGTACCCTAACCCCCTAACCCCCTAACCCTAAGGCTATGTCTCCACGGCATAGCAAAACGATCTTATTTTCGGTGATTTTAGGATTCTAAAACTGATGAAAATACGATCATTCAGGCAGTACATAGACTTCAATAGACTGTAGTCTACACAGGTCATTTTTACTTTCAGCACCGGTGTATTATACAACATGCTGTATAATAGGCCGGCGATTTGAGTATTTTCGTCGTCTTCCCATACAATCAACTATATGGGCAACAGCAAAAATAAACTAGAACTGACCGCGGTTTTTGAGCAAAATGTGACAAAAAGTGCGGTCGTGCATCGGAAAAAAAAAAACGGTCGACTTTCAGCCATTTTTTGTGCGATGCAGTGTAGACCTAGCCTAACTCCTGCAGCTTCCTCTGGCGTCTCTCATTCTTATCCATACAGTACAATAAACTGATAGGGTAGCACCCACTTTGTATTACTTCAGTTTGCTTATTTTCTGTATACAGGACCCTGGATTTTTAATATAGCATTAGAAAGAACCCAACACACCACAGTATAAAAAAAGAGAAGTATATTTTAATGAAATGCAAAAACAAAGTGGACAGAATTCCACCACCCTTATAACAGGTGCCCACAGTGAACTTCTATAAACTAACAATGGAAATTTTAGGTCCCTTAATAAAGTGCAGTTCTCTTACTGATAATCTAGATCTAATGTTAATTTCATTCAGGAATCTACATAAACTGTGAATAACCCAAAAATAAAAGAGTCCCCCTAAATGTGTACTTATGGAACAAAATAAGGGGAATTAAGCATGTTTTGCCCTCGGCGGGTGAAAACCAGTTCCCAATAGGATATAGAGAAGCTGCAATGCACTGTCCAAGTGCTCTACATCTATATTGATATCAAATAATAATCATACTTGCAGTTATAAAAGCTTAAAGAAAAACCGTCACATAGCTTTTGCCCCCTGTGAGGGGAAAACAAGCTAGGTCAGACCTGCTGTATCCAGACGGGTGTCCCTTTTTTTGTAGATGCAGGAGTTTAAGTATTTGTGCTCAAATCTGCATTTTTCAGCCCAGAAAGGGACATAAAAAGTCAGTTTTTTTTTCCCAAAAACCCACCATCTGAGGCTAGCCCCCCCCCCTAATAAAAAATATTACTTTGAATAGGTAGAAACATGTAAAAAAAACTGCCAGGTGGGCGGGGCTAACACCTGCTCATGAATAAGATTTTAACAATAAAAGCGCTAAAACTCCTGCATCTTACAGAATATGGGGCACTGCGCTGGAAACATTTTTTGTCACAAAATTGTGCACCCCGCAAATGGAAAACCCAGTGACAGGCCCCCTTTAAAAATGAAATTCCCAAATATAGAATAATTCCACAGTGCACAAAAAAAGGAAACTGCACAAGTGCAAAATGCCAATAAAACAGCCACTCTCTCCGTTCATTAAAGGGGGGGCTGCCTGTACAATCAAATAGTAATGGCGTCAGCATTTGGTGTAAAAACCATGGCAATTACATAACGTTGTTTTTGACACCCTATATACATTTTTATTTTTGTACAGGTATGGTATTAAGGCAACCACTCGTATCATGCATAGAAGCTGTGAGAGTGGTTGCCTAAGTACTTTGCACCTGTGGAACTCTTCAATATGGCATTGCGCTCCCTTTTTTGCCTCTGGAAAAAATTTTTTTTTTCTTAATGAGAAATTTTTTTGGTAACCTATTCTTTTGCAATTTAGTTTTTTTTTGTCCTTTTTTTTTTTTTTTTTCTGTATGTGTTATCTTTAAAACAATCATTGATAAAAAAAAAATAATGCACCAAAGCGTGTGGCCTAGAATGCACCTGAATCTATGAACCTGTTCTATTGCGGGTCATAGATTTAGTGCTTTCTAGCTACAAAGCGACACTGCTGGCTCAGGTAAACCACTCTTAAAGTGCTCTACCTATTCCAGCAGTAATGCGCCTGGATTTGCCGATAAAAAGGCATACATATGTAGTTTCGTATGGTTATAGTGCACCTTCAGCATGCCCGCCCGATCTCAGGCGCATTACAAAGTGCCGCAGGTGCTGTGTAATGCGCCTGATTACAAATATAGGGAACAGTGCCAGTTTTCAGGCTGAAAAGATGGCAGACTTCTGGCTTAGCTCCGTTCATACATGTTGCCCTATATGCATATACTTAATGATAAATGTAAGCAATTACAACATTAGAGCAAAAAGATAAATTTATTGGGAAAAACTGTACCACTGAAAGGAGACTCTGCTGGCTCGCCTCTATCCTGAAAACAAGAACAGGTACAGTGGGGCATGGAGACATACAGGTTCTTTATGGCACATATGCCCATTGAGATTGCAGCTGGGCCTGTAGATCCTTCACACTTGAAGGTTGTCAAGATTGCTGGTCTCAAAAGTGCTTGATTGGTAATAAATCTAGGGACTAGGCACAGGTAGTGCAATCTGGCAGAGATGTTCCTGGGAAAAAACTGTCCTTTGGAGTAAGCATTAGCCTACTGAAAATTTGGGATTTTTATCCTTCCTGTAAAATTGTTTTCTCATCTAATTTGTTGGAGGACACAGCACCTTGGGTATAGGTCCCTGCCCAAGGAGGCTCACTCTAAGCAGAAACCAATCCTGTTGGCTCCGCCCAGATGCACTATGTGTCCCCCCCCCCCCACCCTCCCTTTTGATGTCAGGCTACTCAGTTGGTACAAAGACCATAGCAGAAAAGATAAGTCACCATCCAATCCAAGGAGAAAATGTCAAAGAGAATTGGAAACAAACGATGAAAAGAGGGAGGGATCTGTGTCCTTCAATGAATCAGACGAGAAAATGATTTTCCGGAAAGTACAAAAATTCCAATTTCTCATCAATATCATTGGGGGACACAGCACCTTGGGATGTCCAAAAGCAATCCCAGAGGGTGGGGAAAAAGTTACAAAGAAAAAATTAACAGCAGTGCAAGTCAGTTAGGACACCGATGCCTGAAGTATCTTAAAGCCGAGGTTTGCGTCAGCCAAGGCCAAGATATGGATTTGGTAGAACTTAGTAAAAGTATGAACCGAAGCCCAGCTAACAACTTTGCAGACATGCAAAGCTGAAGCTTGATGCCAAACTGCCTAGAAGGCACTGACCACTCAAGTGGAATAAGTGGTGACCCGAAACTGCAGACCGGAAACAGCTGGCAATGGTGGCCTTAAGAGGGTGCCAGATTCCTATGTGAACTCTTTGGGATGATAGAAAGGTAAGTTCAGGATAGAGGGAGAGGGGTAAAAAGTGAGAGTCAGAACTATGTCCTCATTGAGGTGGAACAAGGAAACCACCTTATGGAAAAATGAAGGAACGGGACAAAGGATGACCTTGTCCTTATGAACCAAAAAAGGGGGTTTGCAAGAAAGAGCTACCAGTTCAGACACTCAATGGATAGATGTAATGGAAACAAGAAAGGCCCTCCCAAAATGCAAAAAAACCGCTTTATTCAGCATCATTAAGAAACAGCAAAACCCCAAATTTTTGTGGTGCTCAGCGTTTGGGGGGAGTATCACCCTTTTATAGTATGAGTAAGGGTATACTTCACCCCCGTTAAGCACGCACAGATTGGGTGTTGTTTCTTAAGATGTGAATAAGCTGGATTTTTTATGCAAATTGGGATCGGCCCTCCCTTTTTCTGTTACCTGGATTCTGCAACTAAAGCACCCCAAATTTCCCCTTTGGATTCATACTTTTCATGGTGGGCCCCTGATGAACATTCTATGGGGGGCTGGCTTTTACTTTTTTGATACAAACAAGAAAGGCCACCTTTCAAGAAAGAAAATGGAGGGAAACTTCCCGGAATGGTTCAAAAGGCATGGTCTTTAAAACAAGATTCAAATCCCAAGGCTCTTGGCCTATGAACTGCAAAAAGGGACGGGAGGCCAGTGTGCGCTGAAAAAGGACAGAAAGGGAAGAAACTTGCCCTCTCAGGAAGGAAAGGCCAAGGCCCTGCTCCAGCCCTTACTGAAGGAATGAAAGTACCCTCGGAGTAGAACCCCCCCCCCCCAAGGGGTAAAAGCCTTGTGATGTCGACCAGGCAAAAAAAAGGCTTCCAAGTAGGGTAATAAATACAGACAGATTGAGGTTTGTTCAAATCCGAAAAACCGCGAGATTCTAGAATTGCAGTTTCAACAGCCACGTTGTCAAATGCAGCTGAGGTAAAGTGTGGTGGAAAAGAGGACCATTGGGAAAGGAGTTCTGGACGCAGAGGAAGAGACCATGGAACATCTGCCAACAAGGTGATGAGATCAGAGTAACCGGTCCTGCGGGGCCAATCTGGTGCGATGAGAATGACTGGAACCCTCTCGCTCTTGAGCACTCAAGGAAACAGGGCCAAAGGAGGGAAAAGGGAAGCCAGAGCAAACTGACTCCAAGGCAGAACTGCATGTACCGCAAGAGCCAGAGGATCTCGGGATCTGAATACATAATTTGGGAGCTGATGGTTGAGGTGGGATGTGTACAGACATCTGAAGTGCCCCACCTCCAGCAGAGAAGCTGAAATATCTCTGGAAGAAGTGACCAAGGATCCACTGATGTCTGGTTGAGGTAATCTGCCAACCATTTCTCCACCCCTGGAATGAAAAGCGCTGATAAGGATGGAACCGAATGCCCAAAGTATCCTTGAGGCCTCTAGAAAAGCTGCATGGCTCCTGGTGCCTCCCTAACGATACAGATAAGCCACCACCGTGGTGTTGTCGGGCTGAATATGAACTGGGTGACCTAGAAGAGGGGACCAATGAGTGCTAGGATGATGACCCTGAGCTCCAGAATATTGATCTATAGACGGGATTCCCTGAGAGACCTGGAGTTGTCTGGCAGCCAAACACGGTGTCCCACCCCGAGGTGCTGGTATCCGTGGTGATGATCAACCATTATGGAGAAAGAAAGAACTTGCCCCAACTTAGTGCAGGGAACACCAGCCACCAGCTGAGATCAACACAAACTTGGCATGGTAGCCAAATTTCTCTGTCTAGGGAAACTAAAGTGCTGTCCCAGCTAACCAGTGTTGCCCACTGAAGGAGGAGAAAATGAAAATGAAACTTGCCAAGGAGCCACATGCAAGTGCAAAGTGTATAGTTAGTGTATTTCTGAAATAGAGAAATGCCTGAATCTAAGAGCTGAATCTTCACTGGCAGAAGAAACATTCTGGCTCTGGGATGGGCCAGGCAGAATTGGTTGAAATGGACAATCTATCTAAAGCACATCAAGGTATCCAAGGTGATCTTTTAGCTGTCAAGATTGGCGTTTTGCCATGGAGCTTTCACAAGAAGTTCGTCCACGTAAGGGATAATGGTAACCCCACCTGATACGAAGGATCACCATGGGAGGTGCCATGACTTTAGTGAAGACCCTTGGCACTGTATGCCGTAAACCCACTGAGAAATGAAGAAAACGCTGGTGGAACTGGGCAATAGGGATGTGCAGGTAAGCGTCCCTGACGTCACCTTGTTCCAGAGTTGCAATTACTGACCGAAGAGACTCCATGCGGAATCTGGGAACCTGCACATACCATTTGAGCTCCATGAGATCCAACACAGGCCTTACTGAGCTGTCTTTTTTTGGGGACCATAATAAGGTTGGGTTAAACCCCGAAACTGCTCGGACTTGGGGCATGCTCATGCCCTGAAGGAAGAGGGCTTGGATTGCCTTATAAAAAGCGGACGTCTGAACATGAGAAGCGGGCAGTGAAGACAGAAAAAAAACAAGCTGAGGGAATGGATACGAACTAGATCCTGTATCTGAAGGGGACAACATTCCAAACTCAGATGCATCAACTTGGACCTGCCAGACCACCTTGAATAGGAGGAGGGGCCCTCCACCCTAGAATCTTCAGGTGGAGGTAAACCTTAAGGCCAAGGGAGACTTGGCAGAAGAGCATTTGGTCGCTCTAAAATGAAATTGCCAGGAAGATACTGGCTTGGCAGGTGGCCACTTAGACCCTGAGAAATGGTGGGGTTTCCCTGTCGCAGGCCCACAAAAAAATTCCCGAAAAGTCTGGAATTGAAAACGTTTCTCATGTGGCCGCTGCCACGCAGGAAGATTTAGAGGGAGGAGAGAATTATGACACCCAGTAGCCTCTGAAATTATTTTGTCTAGAGGCTTATTAAAAAGTCTGCTACCAGAAAAGAGGAGCAGTGTGTCTTTTTGGGAGTTGCATCAACCAACCAAGATTTTAACTACAAAGCGCTGGATGGCCACTGCATTAGCGGACACTCTGGCAGCCAGACGATCCGAATCAAGAGAGGCCTCACAAAGGAACTTAGCAGCACCCATGAGCGGAGATGCGAGTTCTAATAACTCCTCAGTAGAAGCTCCCGATGATCGCCCAGGCTGCAGCTGTTTGACAGAAAAAAAGCTAAAACTGACCGCAGCAGGAAACCTTCTCTTGAGGTTGTTAAAGACATCCTCATCCTTAATATAAAGGTGGTTTCTGAAAGCCCAGATAAGGGCTTGCACAGAGGCTGCCATCCAATCCTCCCTGTCTGGTTCTGTGCCAGAGGGGTCCCCAGAAGAGGCCTTGCCCAGAAGTGGGGCCAATATATCTGCCAACAGTCTGTCTGGCGAGAGATCAGGTGACACAGAGGAAGAGGGAACTCTAGCCCTCTTAAGCGAGAGCCAGGAGAAACACCAGTGAATAGTGTCCAAACTCCACCCTAGGCTCTGACGAAGCAAGGGACTAAATTTCTCAAAGTGCTCTGTGCGCGTCCCGAACTGTTGGGACAGGTCGCCGGAAGATAGCTGCAGCCCCTGGAGGAGAGGAGGAATGCCCTACTTAGGAATCACAAGAAAAAAAAAAAAAAAAGGTACTGTCTGCGGAAGTGCAGACTGTCAAGGGTTAACAAAGGAGCAAAAAACCATGGCAAGAAAAAGCTGGCGGAAAAAGAACAGCACAGATGGAACTTCAGCGGTGCCGCAGGGGCGCTGTGGGAAAACAAGAATTCCTGCAGTCTTTTAACCCTAAAAGCACTGCGCAAGAACATGCGCGTGGCAAAAGAAGAAAGTCCCAAATTAACCGCCAGACAGAAAGTGGGGTACTTGCCTATCCGACGTCTTCAGGCATGCGTGGAATCACCACTTCAGTACCACACACCTTCGGCTAGTTGGCAGACAGTCGTATGTGATGGCTCCATCATACCAGCAGTTTGGGCAGTGTTGTTACACAGCAAAGGCAGGATTGAATCACTTACCACAAGGCCTTTATAGTCTAATCTGAGTCATTGTACCCCATTTCATTGCTAATGATGATACAGTTCCAGAATTTAGCAGTCCAGGTTTTACGTTCATGACACCACTACAAACAAAGTCGACAGTGGGTGGCTGTCAATGGCAGGACACAATGGGCACTGTGACAACAAACTTGATTTACCAAGTGTGCGGTGAAGCTCCTGGTAAAAAAAAAAAAAACAAAAAAGGTGAGTAATGAAGCTTGTGCTTGTTGGCAGATCAAACAATGCACTCCACTGGTGGTCTTATTGGGCCAAACCAAGGCTGTTCACGTAATGTGTGTGCAGTCACGTAATTACTGCTCCCAACACCTTGGTCAGGTTAGCCCATAAAGTGGGCCATTGGTTGAAATGACTTTCCTGCTTCTCAAAGCAGGAAAAAAAGACATTTTACAGGCAACATAATCATTTACTGTACATACCCATAAGTGCATGTCAAGTTTTGCAGCAATCCATCATTTCTAGCTGAATGTTTATATGTAAACATTTTTTTTTTGTAGCTAGGCCTAGAAGAATTATTACATCACAAAGGAACTCAGTCTTATGGGAAAGTGTAGAAAGCATTGTCTGTCATGTGTAGTCACAGTGCAAGGATGAGGGGTTACATGGTCTACTGGTAATAGTAAATTGTGTCATCTCTATTCAGCCTTAATAGACAGGTGTCTCTAGCAATGTAATCCTGCCCATAATAATGATAGAATGCCTGACCCAGACTACAGTATACACAGCAAATCCTAAATAGTAATCTATTCAAAACACGTCATTTTCTTCTTTTGAAAATTTGTTTTTTTTTTATGTAAAACTTTAATATATATTGTGATATACAAATAGAAACCGGATTTAAAACACAAACTAAGCATCTAAATACACACTGGAGTTCCATTACTATGACCACTTCCTACTCTATATTGCTTCTTTAGATAGAGAGCACCTGTGGCTAATGAAGATATGCAGCTGGCTTAGTGATTATTATAAAAAAAAAAAAAAAAGTGCAATAGTCTACATACATGTCCCACATTCCTGTCATGAGTAAAAAGAGGAATTTTATCAGAGGTGCAAAAAGGGATGGTTATTGGCTTATAGGTCAGGGGTGGTAGCATTTCTGAAACTGTGCAGTTCGTGAACTGTGGTGAAAGTTTAATCGAGGGTGGAAAAATATGGCAATATTGTGAATAAGCAACGTAGAAACTGCAGCGTACCACAAGAGCAGTAGAACAGCTTACCGCCAAAGTAAACCAGAGGGCTACCAAACAGGTGTATGGGGATCTATAGCAGATAGATGGTCACTGCATGTCTGCTTACAGGAGTTATGCCACGATGTAATGTTGATGTGGGATCCTCCAAAATGGGTATTTAATCACTTTTCTAAATATATGTGAAAAAAAGAGCTACAGGCTGCCTTACCTGCCCTTAGTTACTTAAAAGCTTGCATTAGATACGACCAGGCAGAGTGACAAGAGCTGCTGGCCGGGATTGCGCAGAGCACACTTATCTGTTGAGAGGGAGCTTTCAAGGCACCGGGTAAAAATATGTTGTCTTTTGTATACAGAATCCACTAGTTGTAGTGTGATGATATAAGTAGATCCCTGCTTTATCTGATGACAGGGAACATGAAGGAGTTTTCAGGAGGCTGAAGGAGCTTTCAAGAAGCTGTGGAGAAAGGTGTGGTCGTTTGTATACAGAATCCACTAGTTGTAGTGTTTAATATTTTAAGTGAACATTTCACACGATCCCTTATGCACGGCTCTGTGCTCTGGCTGTGTGTCTCTCAGCTCAGCATTGCTTTGTTTACATTTGCTTCTTAGCAGATAAGGCATGTCCTGGCAAAACCCCTTTAAGAAGTTGCATCGGCAGAAAAGGCTTTCATTTTTGCGGCAGTATAAATATTGGATTCCCACCGATTGCCAAAGGGCTGCCTTCTACGATAAGTTTTCTGCTTAATTGAATGGACATACATTGCTGTAGCAGACCGGAAACGCCAGAGAACAAATACCCTGCAACCACTGCTGGCAGAATACAAGCTAGTGGTGACAGCATTATGGTCTAGGGAATGCTTACATGACACTCATCTACGTGGAAGACACTCAACCGATTTGGGTGTAAATCCGTTCTTGCAGATCACATACACCCATATGTGCCAGTTGTCTTTGCTGGGGAGGATGGGATGTTCCAGCTAGACAATGGCGCATCACACAGCTAGAAATGTCCGACTGGTTGGAAGAGTATGACTAAAGACTTCCAAGTACTACTCTCGCTCCCCAATTCCCCAGATTTGAACCCAATTATCTGTGGAATCACAATGGTCATGTTCTCTCTATGGATCCTCCTCTAGGTACCCTTCAGTGGGAATATACTACAACTAACGAGGCTCCAGCCATCTGTGACAACCTACCAGGAGCTTGAGTCACTTCCAGCCTGACTGTGACGACCAGCAGCTAATCTCCACTGTGAATCTATGTGCAGTTATGCATGGCCATATTAACCTCGGTACATTTTTACATGTATAAAGCTAACTATCATTTGCTCCAATGGCTTGTATTAAAACAAATTTTTCATTAAAAAGTGACCAATTACTCTGTTCCTATTCATCTTAAAACAGCCTGTAGATAGCTATGAGTATACCACAAACCCCTCTCAGATGAACAGAACTGATTTTTAGTCACAGAGGTGTGTGAAGCCTAATTATGTTGTGCAGTCCAGGTATAATTAGGCGAGTCTACCAGGAAATAATATACACATTCCAATATCAGTAGCACACGATCAACTAAAAAAAAAAAAAAAAAAAACATTATCAAAAGGCACATAGGACATTTTAAAAAGTATTTCTGCTACTTAGGATACATGACTTTTTTTGAGTTGCTTAGTTCACATTTTTTGATCAAAACTGCTTAAGCCCACCTTCCAATCTTCAAGGGGGCCTCAAATGCAGGTGGGTTCCTACACTATCCTTTGCTCTCTTTATGGCCTGTTCAGACCTCCATACTTCAGGGAGTGAAGGCACCAACTACTAAGTACACTGTATTGATTTAAAAACCTGTGAAGGTGGGTGGTGTGCAAAAAAACAACGAGGAGGCAGCCACCCCTCCATACACAAGCTAGAAAACAATATTTGGCTTTGCATATCCAAAACCTTTTTTGAAAATAAAAATGAGCATAGGTGCACACTGGTGGTGGCAGCAATATACATAAACATTCCAATATCAGTAGCACACTATCAACTAAAGAAGCTATCAAAGGGGCATAGGAATTTTTTGAAAAAGCATTTCTGCTATCTAGGATACATGAAAAATCAATGCAGTGTACCTAGTAGCTGGTGCCTTCACTCCCTGAAATATGGACGTCTGAACAGGCCCTAAAGAGAGGAAACGATAGTGTAGGAGCCCACCTGCATTTGAGGCCCCGTGAAGATTGGGAGGGGGGCTTAAAGGGGTTTTCCCATGAAGTAAAATTGACGTGGGAAGTTTGAAAATTAAATAAACATTTTCACCGTTCATTATTATAAAAAAAATTCTGGACCGTTTTTGTTTTAGCTGCTCCTTTAGTGATCCATTGTATACAGCTCGTCTGCAGGATATACGACTAGGGCTGTGAGCTCATCAGTCCTGGTCACACATGCTTAGACATCACCTCTCTTCTCAGGTAGCTACTGAGTGTTCAAACCCTGGGTGCTGCCATTCTACTCCTGTCCTTTGGACTAGTTTGACTTATTACTAACAGTGCAAATAAAAAAAAGAACCCTCAATGAGGTCTGTGCATTGATAAAGAGGAAAAAAAATCCACAGGTTAAGTACCTGCAGGGATTTGAACCAAGGAGCCTTGTGCTGTAAAGCAAAAACGTTACCTCTGAGCTACAATGTAGCTACTTACAAATCTAAACATAAACAGACCTTCCTTTGACTAGAGAGAGGAAAGGCATGGTGATGTCATCCTGCAGGGTCACATGATATACAATTCAAACAAATCACACGCCCTTTTCTGAGCACACAGAGCTTAAGAGCTGGATGCAGGAGGTATGAAATGAGATTGTGGCAAAACCCTTTTAAGCAGTTTTGATCAAAAATGTGAACTAAGAACCTCAATTTTTTTCATGTTTCCTAGATAGCAAAAATGCTTTTTAAAAAACTCATATGTGCCGATAGTTTTTTTTTTAGTTGATAGTGTGCCACTGATATTGGAATGTGTATGTATATTGCTGCCACACCAGTGTGCACCTGTGCTCAAAGTTTTTGGATGTGCAAAGCCAAATATTGTTTTCTATCAGGAGATAATAGGCCTTGTTCAGAGCATATCCTTTTACCCACTTGCAACCAAGTAATGTGAACTAGGTGGTGCCGCCGAGATGTTTTCCAACAGTTTTTGCAGCAACCTCAATTGAAACCTAGAAATTACAGCAGACGGTAGATTTCAGACACACCTTTAATATATACAAAACATACTTTCAGATGAAAAATAACATAAGCAGTGCTGCTTTAAGCTGCAATGTAAAATAAGCCGACACAAAAGCACATAGCTTGGATTTCTAAAGAAATATATTCTTCTCATGTTCTATTTGGGAATTTGCACCCAATTCAGTGCAAAAGCCTAAGGGACTATGAAACCAATAAATGCCAAGTGTGTGCACACAGGAGTTTAGACATATGGTTAAAAAAAAGTAAGACCAACAACTCTAAAATATATTACAAATATCAATGAAAAAATGGCTAGGAAAGAAGAATAGAAACATTTCTTTAAAAATATATATATTTCACAAAGCAAAAAATCTTTTATTTATATTAGCACGAAAAACAAAACAAAAACAAAAAGACACAAAATGCAAAATGATGATTTATATATTTTTATAACAAAATATGAACTTGACACATATATTGGTACGGGAGCAGAACCAAATTTCATACAATTATCATCCAATACAGAAAATATGTCATAAGCGAAATGGGCACAGTCCCCTCAGAGTCCTTTTTTAAAATCATTCACTAGATTTTACAGATTTATCAAACAGGCTACAAGTCCAACTTGTGAAGACAAAGTACACCTACATACAGGAGAAAGAGCACTGGCGTGGAGACCAGAGACAGATTGCAGCGCACTGTCCTTCCATGCCTTGTGGTGGAGCTTCTCGTGGATCTTCCATTTACTACGTGCTTTCTTCACAGTGCAACCCACAAAAAGTAAGCATGGCTAAGCCATCAACTCCTCTGTTACATGTAGCACAGAAATGTTCAGCCAAGAAATGGTCCCTGGAAGCCTCAGTGAGCTTTGTGCTTCCTTTTTTTGTGCTTTTTATCTTTCTTCTTGCTGTCACACTTTGTACAAAACCATTTCTCTTCTTTTGGCTCTGCTGTTAATCCAACACAAGGCCTGAAAAAGAAACAAATGGAGAAAATAAACACATTACAGAGCTCAGACACTAAAAACAAAGTAACAAAGCTTCTACTGAGCTGAAGATGCACCTGTGATGAGCGTACCGATGAGGAAGCCTTTTTATAGAGGTTATCCATTAAATACAGAGTACTGGTGCCAGGGTGGGGAGGGAAAAAAAAAATGGGTACTTGCCTAGCAGTCCCCTTCTCTGGGGATCTGCTCTTCTTGACTTCTGGATTCTCGTCCCCAAACAGAGAAGAGGCTCACTTATAATGGAATGCAAGCTTCTCCTCTGTGTCGGGAGGAGAATTGGAAATCAAGAGGAGCAGATCACTGGGAGCGCAGGAGAAGCGGGGACAGCTAGGTAAGTATACATTTTATTTTTTTTTGCTCACTCTGGCCGCAATAGTGTTTTTTGTCTTTTAGACAATCCCTTTTAATAAGTATATACCAGTCAAGAGGCAACTTCAAGAAGCAGTTTAACCCGCCCTGGGAGAGGTTTCTCCTGCTAGATTAGATCATGGAATTAATCACCTATAGAAACAAAAAGTAAGGCTATACTCAAGAATATAATGAGTGTCCTTCACTATTACAAACAGCAACACCTATCCTCAAGGACGTCTCAAAAACCAATAATATATATACTTTATTAAGGAATCAATAATACAAAATAAAAAATGACAATGGAACTACAAAGAAAGCATGTTTACATAACTAGCCACTCACATATATTAGAAAGTCCAATCACAGGAAGGATTCCCCATATAGCCATAACAATAAGATTATAAGAGAGGCATGCATGTAGCAAAATATAGGCATAATAAACCTATGATAAACCATAAATACCCGACCTTGTTAGGAAATCATGACTAAAGTATATGGACCCATCATAAGGCTGGTGGGAGAGAGTAAACACGTGCCCCAATGCGCGTTTCACATTGCGCTAATTTCTCTTTGTCCCAGTCCGACTCCATTTTTGTTAAGGGCTGCTGTTAGTTTTCACTACACATGCACGATTTTTTTCACACGTGCGTGATGTTATACTTCTGTTCTTGATTCTATTTCCTTTGGGGTATTACGTCCATCTTGGCCGTATATAATTATTTGTTTTTATACGCACCAATCATGTGGATGGGCAGTATGGCCACTGCATGCCGGGATGGAATGGTGGTTCTTATTGGTGTATTTATAATGTTGTAGGAGGGTCTTATTGGTTTTGGTGTGCTTATATACCAGGTCATCTGCATTTGTACTTGACCCCTGTGTGAAGCATAATGCGAAACGCACATTGGGCAGCGTATTCAATCTCTCAAACCAGCCTAATGATAGGTCCATATACCTTTGGCACAATTTCCTAAGAAGGCCGGGTATTTATGGTTTATTATGCCTATATTTTGCTACACGCATGCATTATAATATTCTTATGGATATATGCAGAATCCTTTATATGATTGGATTTTCTAACATATGTGAGTGGTGAGTTATGCTAACATGCTCTCTGTAGTTCCATTGTCTTTTTATATTTTGCATTATTGATTACTTAATAAAGTATATATATTTTATATAATTGATTTTTGAGAATTCCTTAAGGATAGTTGTTACCATTAGATCATGGAAGTCTACATAAGAATTTGCAGTGTTGGTCTCTGTCCACGAATATACTCTGCCTTCTTGTATCTGAAATTCTTATCTTTTGATAGATCTTTGATGTTCGAGTTCAGAAAAGCAGAAAAAACACACGTATAAAACAGGAGTTTAAAAAATGCTACAAAACACTTCCTTCTTCTAACCGCATGCCTATTGTTTTTTTAGAATTTAGTTTTTTTTTTTATTTGAAATTCATGTAAAATTTGGATAAACCAAAAACTGTTGTTTTTGGTCAAAAAACCCGGCCTACATGCCCCAGAGGCATCTCTATCCACTATCCTCAGAGGTGTGAGCCCAAAGCATTGAAATTTATGGTTGGTTAGTGTCATAGTCCTTGCTTCTATGTGAATGGCCTCTTAAAGCTTATTCCTGCTTAGGACTGAGCACCGTAGATTTGCATTTTTTGACAAAGTCTGCAAAGAAACATTGTTCACGCCTAAGAGGAATTTAGGGAGAGAACCTTTTAACCAAAAAAATTGTGTACGGGCAAAATTTTAAAAAACCTAAAATTTGACTCTGGACAAACCGCTTCTAAACATACATGTAAACTATAAACTAGTCACAAATGCATAAACACATACAATTGTTTTTATGTAGCCAGAGTTACAAAAGAATTCAGAAGATTGCTAGCAGCTTATTAATATACTGTATGTGGCGCACAATGCACTCTACTTAATGCAGTGTTAAAATAGGATGCGGCTGATCTCTGGTCAATCTCTGCAGGTTCGTGGTGCTGTCAATCAGTATTACTTCTTTTTGCACGGCGCAGATAAACAAAGCCTCTTAGCTTCCAGACGATTATCAGGTGGAGAATAAGCATTGTGTTTATAAATGGGAGTCTGACCAGGAGATTTTCAGGTATCTCTTTACTTGGGGGAATCTGCACACATGGGGAGCAGTTCCTCATGTTCAGTGTAGTGTTTCAAAACATACATTTTACAGCAGGGTTTTCCAAAAATCAGAGGACATATTACACAACTACAGAAACTGGAAAAAAATGTTGCTTAATAGTAAAGTCAGTCAAGTGTCCTGTTATTCACGAACATAGAAAGAGGTCTACTGCCTCATAAGGACACATCAGTGACGTTTTCCATGTGATTCAGTAATATGTCATGTCCTTAGTGAATTCATCCACCCACATATTAGGTGGACAGCCCCGTGAATTTTTGTTTTTTCCCCTAACACAAAAGAGGTCATGCCAAGAGTCAGAGTAAAAAGTATTACATCATTTATTTAAATCTAGAATAGCTTACCAATGATACCAGTCATCACAACCATCACATCCAACCATTGGACTGCCATCATCGAGTTTATTACAACCTGGACAGATCCAGATCTGATTACCCCATTCATCACGGATCTGCAGAAAGTGTAGAAATATAGCAAATTAGTTAGGACACTGCAGAGCGTTCCAAAAACGGACAACACCGATACAATGGAGAACAATGATACAGGGCACATGTGATAACGTACGAGACACTACAAAGTAGGTCATCTGCCTTGTGTATACAAACTTTTACACTCTAGCAAAAATCTGATGGCATCTTACTATAATGCACTCACATTCAAGTAAACAGGGCCCAAACGATGGGAGATGGCTGTCGGCAATCTTAACATGTCTTGTTTTAGTAAATACATGTATTTTACATGAAATATCAATTCTATGAGTAAATGTACAATTAGGAGTTAGTATTTGTACAATGTCACAGTACAACCAGAGCTCAGTGTGCTAGACTATTGGGGGAAACAATCCTAAGACAGGGGAATTGCAACACCCACGTGACAAATAAAGTGGTATTATCACCACATTGCTTAGCTTAAAACATGAGGCAAATGTAAAAACCCTTACAAAATACATTGCTTTTATAATTTGCTTCTCTTCAGAGATAGAGAAGTTCTCATCTCTCCCTCCGTGCTCCAACAGGCTATAGAGCCCTGGTTGAGAAGGGGACACAACTTCCTGCTGTGTCTAATTATTATTATTATTTATTTTAAAGCGCCATTGATTCCAGGGCGCTGTACATTCGAGGGGGTTACATACATAACATAAGTCAAACGAGTACAATGATAAGGGATAATGACTATTGGCACGACAGAGGGAGAGAGGACCCTACCCGCGAGGGCTTACAATCTACAAGGAGGGGGAAAGAGACAGGAGGTGAGGGGCAGACATGTCTGTGGAGGAAGTAGTGACAAGTTTAGTGTAGGTTAAAGGCAAGCCTGAAGAAATGGGTTTTCAGGTTGCTTTTGAAGCTGGTGAAAGTGGAGAAGAGTCTGATGTGTTGGGGCAGTGAGTTCCAGAGTGTGGTTGAAGCACGGGAGAAGTCTTGGAGACGGTTTTGTGAGGAGCTGATAAGGGGAGCAATCAGCAGCACCGGAGCTTGTTTGTTTCTTATGGGCAAATTTTAACCCCCCGGAAGCTCTGTTACCTTCTGCACTGTTGTTTAGATCCCCTCCTTCACCAATGTTCCTTTAACTGGCTCAGCTAGGAATAGCAGAGCCGATATGCCAATCACTGCTGTAGAACCACCCACGGTCTGACCAGGAAGTTAAAGCAGGCTGTGACGAGCAGGCTCTGTTAAACAGGTCTGATGAAAACACCCCTTTAGAGCTACACAGAGTCTTTGGCCATAGGATGTGTGTAGTATCACTGCCTGAAATTAAGCAATTTGCCACAAATCCAGACCAGTCATTTGCTTCTACTTTTATAGCTGTGCAGCAGGTAATGGGACATGGATCTCTAAACGATCTGCAGCCAACATGTCGTACGTCTAGAGATCCATGTCCCATAAGTCAATGTGTAGCCATAGCCTTTTTCAGATACTTCCAGAAGAAATAACACAGACAGAACATTGTCAAGTGTTTCAGAAAAGAATGAATGGTTATAGTTCGGAGAATACAGATATTGACTAAATATAAACGTGTGGAGATCTGACAAGTCCTCTTTGAAGGAGTTCCATAATAATGTAAATATATGTCTGTCCAGGGGACCTTCTTCATGGAGAAGCCTAGGTCCATGGGCTTCTACAGCTTAAAATCGTCCCTGCCCCTCTGAATTCAGACTTTCCACACATGTATGAAACGGTTTTGGTCTAAAATTCACTTTTTCCCCATAGAAACCTATGGGTAAAAAAGTGAGTTTTAGGCCAAAGCCGTTTCATACATATGACCCATAGTGTGGAA
Organism: Phyllomedusa bahiana; assembly: GCA_025379985.1. Lineage (NCBI taxonomy): Eukaryota > Metazoa > Chordata > Amphibia > Anura > Hylidae > Phyllomedusa > Phyllomedusa bahiana. The sequence continues at coordinate 120,050 of JAODAL010005720.1, read as the reverse complement.
ATATCCCACAGAGGCATGACTATGTCCTGAAGTGTCTCAATTAACTTATACTACACATGTATTGTAGTATAGAACACGCAGAACCGAAGCCGCACCTTGCAGGAGCCAAACAGATATTCGTAGACCGGAGAGTTAAGCCTACACACAGACATTTCCTCACAGTCCTGCCAATTACATCCACACAGTAGGGTAAGACTGAGGTTTAATGCATCTTTACTTATTAGCCAGACTCTCCAGTTCAACTTGCTGATAAGATCAAGAGTAGAACATGTTGTTACTCAGTAACTTTCCATTTACTTTATGACATCTCTGTCACTCGGAATTAAAATCCAAGTGAAACAAAACCAGAGAGCTAGTCCCATTCAAGCTGCATCATTGAGAGAGTTCATTCAGTTAAAAATTGCTCTGCCGTGTATAATTATCATTTCCAGTGCCGGAACTGCACATGAAGGTTAGGACAGCTTCTACTACACACTGCATGGCAGCAAGAGAGGAGTCGTCAAACACCAGATTGTATTCCACAACTTGTAACGTCACTTAGATTCACATTCATCTACTAGAAAACGCCATTATTGATGGGAACACTATTGCTGTAATACACAGTCAAGTCACATTATTATGACCAGCAGCGAATATCCACAGTAACTCATGTAGACAGAACGGGCAGCAGTTAGACAGGTTGGGAGTGACTGGGTAAGGTCCTGGTAGGTTGTCACTGTGATCTGGAGTAATGCTGACTGCAGTGCATCCCACAAATGCTGGTGGATGCGAGGGGGAGGATCCAGACAGCCAACATGACGATTGTCGTGGTCCCACAGATGAAACTTTATATATATCATGCACTTTAAATTATACTTCCGTATAACGACATCAGCCAGGACCCCACCAGCCCCATACAATCCATCTCCAGAGAAAAAGAAGTCGTATACCAACAAAGGAATAGCTTTTGAACTTCGTGCTCTTTAATATAAACGTATGTGCAAAACAGCAAATAGTCCATAGACAATCACATCTTTAGTATAAATATTCAAACGGCAGTAAAAACCTGTAGTCCAATGATCGATTGCTGGTCTCACAGACAAGCTCCAGACGCCAAAATCTCGTGGTCTGTATGCTCAAGTAGCTGAACGGCCTAGCGGTAGTCTGTGTTACCCAGAATGCCAAACACGCGACGTTTCGGGGGAAGGCACGCCCCCTTTCTCAAGCGTGAGTCGGATACATAGTAGCAGCTATTTATAGTTTTAGCCTAAGGCCTCGTTCACACGGCTTATTTCTCCGCGGATTGGCGCGGTACTCCGCGCCGGATTTGCGCTGCAGTACGGCGCCAATCCGTCGGAGTAATTACGGTAATCCACTGCCTCTCATAGAAACAGTGGATCCGTCGCTCCTCCCCGCTCGGTGAATCCGCCGCGGGGGGAGAAAGTGACATGAACATTATTTACGGTGCGTACGCGCCGTAAACAATGCATTGTCTATGGGGACGGGGAGCTGCGCCCCCGCCGCGCTCCGGCCCCAACCCCGTCCCGCCCCTTATTCACGCCGGATTTGTGAGCGCAATCCGGCTCATAAATCCGTCGGGAATAAGCCGTGTGAACACGGCCTAAGACTCGTTATAACGTTACAATATGGTGCATTACAAACATTAAACTATACAAACAAATGAATAAACAAGACATCACAGATACACTATTAAACATGAAATCTGACTAAAACCATAGGTATTCTATCTATCTAGATACATTAATCTTTAGTACTTTTTTGTTTTTTATTTCTTATTAAAGGACTATTAACCTATCACCTACATTAACTACTAGTTCGCGAACTTTACTTACCTTATCTAGATAGAAACGATCCTAACGCCACTGAGCAACACAGACTTCGCTCTCTACAAAAATACATTCCAAAAAGCACTCTTCATTAAGCCCCTTGGGTGCCAGAGAGTCCAACTAATGGATCCAACATACCTCGCGCGGCAGCAACCGTAAGTTGTGCTTGGTCATTTGCTGCAATCGTCTCCAGAATGCACCATCTAAGGTCAGCTACCTGGTGGCTGTTTTCATAGAAATGCCTAGCTACGGTGGATTCTGTAAATTTACGTTGTCCACCCTCTTTCTTGCTCTCCTGTTGATCACATTTAGATTTATATAATCTGATCTGGGATTTATGTTCGTTAAGCCTAATGCGGACCATTCTGGAGGTTTGTCCTACGTAACACTTGCCACATGGGCACTTTAACAAATATATAGCATTCCTAGTAGTGCAGGTGAAAAAACCTGGAATGGAATACCCTAACATAGAATTGCAATGGATAGTAAAGGTTCCTCGATTATTCACCCTGGCATGCCAAACATGGAAAAGTGCCCTTCTTTTGTGTATTAAGAAACATCTGTTTTGATTTTTTCTGTTTAAATCCGAGTGAACTAATATTACCTATGTTTACTTTGAAAAACCTGGTGTCGAACAAGATTACAAACTCAGAAGGCTGGCGAAATCAAAGTTATCTGGCCAGGCAAGAAAGTGAGTATTTAGTAGAGCATATGATTAGCCACATGTTTTACCTCTGGTAAACACCTTAGATGGTGTCTACTGAACAAATGACATTACAACTACCTAGAATTGCTGCAGCGCGAGGTATTTTTGGATCCATAAGTTGGACTCTCTGGCACCCAAGGGGCTTAATGAAGAGTGCTTTTGGAATGTATTTTTGTAGAGAGCAAAGTCTGTGTTGCTCAGATGCGTAGATCGTTACTATCTAAATTTAAAAATACGAACTAGTAGTTAATGTAGGTGATAGAAAGGATAATAGTTCTCTAACAAGAAATAAAAAATAAAAAATATAAGTACTAAAGATTAATGTATCTAGATAGATAGAATACCTATGGTTTTAGTCAGAGTACATGTTTATTAGTGTATCTGTGATGATGTGTTTATTCATTTGTTTGTATAGTTTAATGCTTGTAATGCACCATATTATAACGTTATAATGAGTCTTATGCTACACTATAAATAGCTGTTACTGTGTATCCGACTCACGCTAGAGAAAGAGGGCGTGCCTTCCCCCGAAACGTCGCGTGTTTGGCATTCTGGGTAACACAGACTACCGCTAGGCCGTTCAGCTACTTGAGCATACAGACCACGAGATGTTGGCGTCTGGAACTTGTCTGTGAGACCAGTAATCGATCATTGGACTACAGGTTTTTATTGCCGTTTGAATATTTATACTAAAGATTTGATTGTCTATGGACTATTTGCTGTCTTGCATATACGTATATATTAAAGAGCACGAAGTTCAAAAGCTATTCCTTTGTTGGTATACGACATATTTTTCTATGGAGGTGGTCCCACAGATGCTCAATTGGGTTCAATTCTAAGGACCGATAGGGCCAGGGTAGGAATTCTAGCTCATGCTCTTATAATCAATGTCAGACATTTCTAGCCATGCAACGTTGCATTGTTTTGCTGGAAGATCCCATCTGCTCCACGGAGGACAACCAGCAAGTATGGGTGTACGTAATCCACAAGGATGGATTTATACCCAAATGGGTTGAGAGTGCCTTCCACATGGATGGGTGGGCCGAGATAATGCCACTGAAACATTCCCCAGCCCTAAAAAGCTACCACCAACAGCTTGTGTTTTTCCAGTAATGGTTGCAGGGGGTTTGCTGTCTGATAATCTCACTTGACATATCTATGTCCGTCTGTTCAGTGAAGCATAAAATGTAACTCATTGAAGGCAGCAACCCTTTGCCAATCAGCGGAGATCCAATACCAATATTGCCATGAACTTATTTTCAGCAAATGCAGCTTTGGTGGAGATGGAGTGACCATCCGTCGCTTCGGAGCAGTAGGGTTCACTGAATGGTTAGACACACGTCTGGAAGCACCCTAGTTCATTGTGGCGGTGATCTGGACCACTGCAGTGTGTCGGCCCACCCTCGTGCACCTTTGTAGCCGGCGTTCACCTCTCACATCAATGGCATGTGGTGCTCTGCAGTTCTCATGTCACTTAATCACAATGGTGGAATTGTCTCCTCCAGACACATTTTCACCACAGCAGTTCACAAACCGGAGCCTGAAAGCCAACTCGGATAAATTGCTTGCTCCTTTTTACTCATGTTAGCATTGAAGGGTATGTTTGCAGCCTCAAGTTGGTCTTCCAGCAACAGGATAGTTTAAAAAAATACAGTTTAATTCATATATTTTAAACTATTCTGGTGCTAGAAGACAAACTTAAGTTGCATCTAGTGGAGATTTGCCTGCTGTCTGACAAGTTTTCCTTGCACTCGATAATCATTCAAGGACTGTGTTATTGGACTCATACTCCATGAGGTACATCACTGGTGGTGAGCAACAGAGCCCTTTTTTTCTTTTTGATTCGTGTTTGCAGCCATCACACACCCACCAAGCAAGCTCCTGACACTTTTCTATGCCACAGAATGCCAACATTAAATTTACAAAGTGGTCATAATCATGTAACTTGACTGTGTACTGTTCTGCATTGCAATTTCAATTAAAGGGGTTGTCTCACTACAAGGATTGCTTTTTATGTAAGATCTTGTAAAAACAAGTCACTTTGCAATGTGTGTCCATTAACAGTGTCCTACCTATTCCTAAATATCCCCTCTTTTTTATGGGCTGCATCAGCTCCTCAGGTCACTATAGCTACAGACCTGTTTGATCTCTCCTGATAGGCTGCCAGCACTGGTGGCTATAGCTACAGACCTGACTTCTACTGCAGCCTAATTGAAGCCAGTAAACATGCCCCTGAATTCAAAGTGAAATTAAAAAAAAACAGGACGGATCAATGTAGTGAGACAACCCCTTTAAGTGTTAAAATCTGTTGTTCATCACGGACCAGCATGTCATGAGTTATATTCCAACAGATCCCTTCCATCCACTTTACATGTGTACCATTAAGACTCCACAATGATCTTTCTCTCATAATGGTCATCCTTTTGTTCTGTGGACCACTTAGCAGCAGCCGTTAGACAATAATTATCCACGGCTAAACGGAAAGATTGCCAAAAAGGACCAAAGAGTACCACTGGCAGCCCATACCAATAGCCCCGTTTCCTCTAGTGTGATAGAAAAGAAGGTTCATCAACATTGTTTTAGTACAAAACCTGGATGCAGGACTAGTGCCATCTGTTAACACACAAAAAACGAACTTATATGGAGTCTAGAGTAAAATTCTATGTATGTATATTCCCAGTGTCCAAGGAGAACCGATAGAGGAAATGGCGGGACACAAGAAAACAGAACAGGCATGAAAAGAAGAGAAATGTACTCACCACATACGTACTGACAGTCTCAGTGACAACACTTCTATATGGTGTTTTAGAGTTGCCAGTATTTGGTCCAGGGGCCGGGGGAGCCGGAGTTGGAGCTGGTGAGGCTGCTGCCGGTATGGGAGGTGCCTGCACAGGAGGTGGGACGACAAGAACTGGTGCAGGAGCCGGAGATGGAGCAGGTGGAGGTGATTTAGGCAAGGATGGTGGAGGAGCTGGTTTACTGTCTGGAGCAGATACCACTTTACTGATAACTCTGTGGAGGTGAAAGGTTTAAAAAATACAAAAATGGTCAGGTAAATAACAGTCTATGGTTCTGCAAGCTTGTACATAGCACAGAAGTGACCATACAATGGTTACTTCATGATGCCCCCTCTAACCCAATGGTTTCCAAGTATGACCTATGTATAGATATGCTGTAGCTCCATTTTGCTGGTCGTAGTGCGCTGTAAAGCCGACGTCTAGCGTATTTATGTGCTGGAGACCCTCTCTGGGTAGATAGCTTACACTCGGCGGTGGGTAAACAAAGAGAAAGCTCTCAAATCAGCAGCTCATAAAAGTGCCAGACTTGCACACAATAAAAAAATCCAAGTTTAACCAATCTTACTCCTGTAGACTTCCTTTTTTTTCCTGCCTGCTGTTCTGAACGCTCCAGTTTATTACGAGTCATGCACCTATCAATAAAGTGACATGCATTAAAGCACAGCAAGGAGCCTGTGGGCGCTGCTGGAATGGACAGGGATAGGAAAAAAAAGGCAAAATTATTTTCATTGTGCTTATGCATGTCAGCACTGGACTGGTGCCTACATCAGACCAACGGCTGCAAGGTGAAGTCACAGCTGGGATACTACAGCCACACATCTGTCTGTTCTACATACAACCTCCATTCTAGAAGGCTCTACACCAGGCATCCTCAAACTGCGGCCCTCCAGCTGTTGGGAAACTACAACTCCCATCATTCCCACTGTTATAGATTATATAAATGCATGATGGGAGTTGTAGTTTCCCAACAGCTGGAGGGCCGCAGTTTGAGGATGCCTGCTCTACACTATGGAGCACCATTCTATTGTCTTGTCACTAGAATAGAAATAAACCTGGCACTAATTATTCCAACTAGGTCATGGACTTAGACTGGTGTAAGATATGGTAGTCCTAGTACATGGACCTGAGTGTACAGCATGCCATTGTACCAGGAGAGCCTCCATTTGTTATAGTGTGGCCATTTTGTATGTTTAGTCCATGTACATCATGTATAATAGGTAATTTTTAAGATTATACCATGTACAGTAGGAAGGATACTATAAGGTTTTAAATCAGTGAATGTATAGGTCAGTAGCGATACACAAAGGCAAACAGAAGTTGTTCTCCCTTGCCCCAATAGAAAGTAGAGTACGTGTGTCGATCTCAAGGCCCGTGGGTCATATCCAGTCCTACCTCTCATTTTATGTGGCCCAAGAGAGCTGAGACGCAGCAAGCCGGGATGGACAAGGTCCAGATACACACAGGCCGGCTTTTCACTTGCCCCAGAGAACACAACCAGTGCTTTGCAGAAGCTCCAGCCCTGGGAGCAGGCACCATCTTGGATTTAGAGCTTAGAGGCACACCTCCACACCCCCCTGTTCAGTAGCACAGCTCTGACAGCACTACCCAGGCAACCTAACCACACTCCAAGCCCTCTAATGGCCTCTTAAGGCCAACCATACTGCTGACGTGGCCCTGGGTGAAAAGTAGTTCAACACCTCTGGTGTAGAGGATGTGCCCGCTGGACTAACATTTACATGTTGACCATTTAGTGTGTATTTAACAAGTATTTTCTCTTTACAATCAAATTGAACATACTTGGAAATTCACTAAGAATATGCCACAAACCAAGAATACACTGGAGTCTTTAAGCGGACATGTGGGAACTACTCAAACGAACATTAATAGAGGCCCACTTTAGTGCTGATAACTTTTATCTCCAAGATGAAGGGGTGTCTAAGTCTTTCAGCCTCTTACATTAAAGACCTTACAAATATTTGCTAATTCAATACTTCCTTCCTCAAACGAGGATCTTAGACTGGCAGCAAAACAAATTCCTAAACAGTGTAACCTCAGCAGTTAGAACGCTTCCTGCTCGCTTCCTTAGTAGTGTCAAATATAGTTTACACCAGGTTTCATGTGCAGGCCTTCAGGTTCGCCCCAACCATCAAAATGACAATCCCAGATTTCTAACGCTGCGGCAAAATAGATGATCAGGCTTAAAAGAAGCAGAGCGGCAATGAGCGTTACGTAAAACATGAGCGAGGGCGGCTCGTCGTCAGTCACTGGAACCAAGCTGGAAATCACTACTACTTCTTGTTGTATAGGAATAAAATTCTGATTCAAACCTATGCTCCTAATGTGTAAGAGGATTTTCTGCCCATGCTGGTTAATCATGTGCAAAATCAAAGATTCATTTGGAGTTTAACTATCCTTCTGAAGGAAAATGAAATGGGTGGTAGCGGGTGAATGCAAGTCTTGTTTTTTATTTCATAGTTACAGTAGGTAAGGGCGAAAAAAGACAGACGTCCACCCAGTTCAGCCTATTGTGCTATAGTGTTGATCCAGAAGAAGGCAACACCCCCCCCATGAGGTAGAAGCCAATTGTTTTCATTTTAAGGGGAAAAAAAATCCTTCCCGACTCCAATCTGGCAATCAGAAAAAATATCTGGATCCACGCCCCTTCTCTAGAGTCCTAGTCACTAAGGCCATGTTCACACGACGTATTCTGGGACTGATTTCAGCTGTACTGAGCGCCGTATTTGCGCTCCAATACGGCTGAAATCCGTCCCAGTCATTACGGTAATCCACATTTCTCAGAGAACTATGGATTCCGTCTCCCATCCCGGGTCGGCGAATCCACCGTGTACGCGCCGTGAATAATGAATGTCTATGGGGCCGGCGAGCTGCGCCCCCGCCCCGCGCGTAATTGCGGAGCGAAATCTGCCCCCGCAATTACGCCGGCAATAAACCGTGTGAACATAGCCTAAGGGGGACATGTCTGAAAACGGTCTTGGTCTAAGACTTTTCTTGTTGCCCATGGCAACCAATCAGAGCTCCCCTTTCATTTCTTCAGAGCACTATATGAAATGAAAGTGTAACCATTGATTGGTTGCCATGGGCAACAAGAAAAGTCTTAGACCAAGACAGTTTTCAGACATGTCCCCCTAACTTGTTATATTATTATGCTCCAGAAATGCATTTAAAAGGTTAGAAGTGTGCAGTTATAAGAAAAAAGTAAAAATATCTGCATAGAAAAATAGAGGCTTTGCAGGTTACTCTAGAACAACTATGTAATGATGATGATTTTGTTCAGGGAGATGTGCCGTGCGCCCAACACTTCACTTTCTCCCCAGAGCATTAAATGTGAAATATGGCTCCGGCGAGCCCACATGACTCCGATCCGTCATCTCAGGAGAGGATACACAGTGGCCGTTATTAGACAGGCTGTTTATTTGCAGTAATTAGATTTACATTCCTGTGGCGCTTGCTTGTGGAGAAGGCAATATGAATCATTTCTGTGGGTATGTAGCCAATGAAGACAAAAATGCCTTCGGCTTCCTGCTACCTGCAGAAGATGGCTTCTCACCGAGGCAGATTGATGATAAAATAGAAGTAGGAATCGGAAGTCTCTGAATTCTTTTATCAGATCCGATTATAACAGCCCTCGACCCTCCTCCCGTCCCATGCACGGCTTCATATAGTCACTCAGCAGGCTTTAATGCTGCTATCCAGCTGTTAACAGTTTTCATTTCTAAGTAATAAACCAGTAAATTCCACATTGTAAAATAATTTGGAGGCCCATTAGCGCAGCAATAAACACAGACAGTCCCTGCCAACAAGCCATTGTTTAACTTTCCCCATACAGTGGTTTACTCTTCCACATTCTTCTCCCTGCAGTATCATTTCTTCCTTCTGAATTAATTCCACTCCTGGTTCTCCTTCATGGGCTTCTGTTGAATGAGCAATCTCTAGCGGAGTAACCAACACCGCCCACAGCTGTGTCCCACAATAGCCCCATGCTGCTAGCATTACGTTTTCTGGAGGATTTGGTCACGCTGCCCTAACTGCTGCAGACACTGGCCTTATTCATAAAAACGTGCGGAAGGAGGGATCTGCAGCAGGATTCCTTTACCTGTTTCCCCACCACATCACAGTGGATTCAATAGCCTAGGTCATGAAATGCATGGGCTGGAATGCAACCCAACAGCTTGACAATCAATAAAAAGCCACCCGGCCTTGCCCAAACACGCTGAGAGAGCCAAGGTTAAGGGCAAACGCAGTTTGGATGTGTCCATGAAGAGCACTCCAAAGATGCCTATTCATTGTAGTGGCTAACACCTGAATAACCACTGTTGGGCCATTTGTTTTCTGCAGCTTGTGTTTCTGAGACTGGATTCCTGTGCAGTATTCTTCATGTGCACCTTACACGCCAAAAAACACACAGACTCTCCTACTGTTTTCAATGCAACCCAGTTCACATCCTACCGTTTCATATTCTAAACCAGTTTTTTTATTGAATGTTAAAAAAGCACCAGAACGGGGGTTTTCTTTTTTCCCATTGGATAAGGCTAATCCACATCCTAAAGTACAGTTAAAGTAACATGGAGGAAGAAGTGAAATATGCAGCAGAAATCCAAGCATTTCCATCAGATTTCTATACTTAAAAAAAAAAAAATTTAAAATCTATCTACATCTAAACACAATATATTACAAATTTTTTATAAAAAAAATATAAAATTTAAAAAAAAATACAAATTTTATATATAATATAATATAATAAATATTTAAAAATTTTCAAATTTTAAAAAATATAAATAGAAAATTATATATATTACAAAAAATTTATATATATATATATAAATAATATATAAAATATAAAATTTACAAAATTTTAATAATATAATAAAATTACAAATTAAAAATAATATATAAAAATATAAACAAATTAAATATTAAATTATATATAATAAATATAAATTTTCAAAAAATTTTAATATATATAAATTTTAAATATATATTAAAAAAATTAAAATTAATTATAATAATTTACAAAAATAAATTATATAATTTACAAATTATATTATATATATTCACATCCTGATCTGCGGTGCATATTCTAAATCCATGTTATTTATTGAATATGTTCAGAAAACGCACCAGGAGACGGGCTTTACTTTTCCCTATTGGATAAGGCTAATCCACATCCTAAAGTACAGTTAAAGTAACACATAGTAAAATAAATATGCACAGAAATCAAGCATTCCATAATTATACTTAAAAAAAAATAAAAAAATATCTATCTATCTATATACACACATATATATACAAATTTATATATACAGTAATAATATATTACAAATTTTATATATACACGTATATATATATATATTACAAATTTTATATATACACATATATATATATATATATATATATATATAAATATATTATAATATATATATATATATATAATATATTATATATTATATATATATATAAAAATAAAAATTTGTGAATACAATAAATGCTGGGTGAATCCAGCCTCTACAATACCAGCTGCAGGATGCTGGTATTCCACCACCCGAGCACTCTGACAGCTCAAGTCTGCAGCCCTGCTCTCCTCAGCGCGACATCCCCCGACATATCTGTTTTAGTAAATACTTATGTTCCCAATGAAATTATTAATTTCGAGCATCTTCTCCTATAACTCTATGTTGTGCTGTTCCTCATTATAACTCTCAGACATGTATTATCAATCTGTCAGATGGGTGTAGCCAACTGGGAGTGCTGTGACCCAGCACGGTCTGATATTGTCCAATCAGTGTGTGCAGCGACCCATCTATAAACAGAAGTGGATCACCAAGTTGACCACGTGAGCGATCAATTTCTACGAAGAAAAACAGAGGAACAGCCCAATACAGTGAAAAGAGAAGGCTCTCCAGAATGATTATTTCTCAGGAAACGGTCCAGTAAAAGATAAATCATGAACAAACACAGGTCCTCTTTAATCAAGCTGACATGCTTACCGCCAAGGTATAATTTATTTGGTTATGGAGAGAGGTGCTATTCTAGAATGACAGCATCTAGCAGCTGGTGCATTTAAAGTATAGGTTATGAATGTGTGATATGTAGGTGTCATGGATGTGAAACCGGCTCCTAGCCGCAAAAAGGGCGACCCTGTCCCCACTCTGGAAAGGAAGAGCCGATGCATGTGTGCAGTTGTCTTGGAGTAACGGCCAAGTGTTTCCCCAACTTCCTAAACTTCAATGGAAACGAGTAGTTGTGCACAGTCACCTTTCCACATCATCTACCCCTTCTATTGTGCCACACAGGTGTCAGGAGAGCCCTATTTAACTAATAGAAGGGAGCCCCAGAGACAGAAACACTGCACCATTCATACTTATTTGTCCTTGCTCTCACGGTAGGTGCCACTCATCTGACATGGGAAGCTGCCACCAAAAATAGGAGTGCATGTCTAGCCAATAGTTGAGGGGCCACTGGTTGTGCACCCCTGATCCAGGCAGTGCAGGTTAGCATTTAATAATAAAGAGAAAGGGTGAAGTAGCGCCATAAAAAAAAAAAAAAGAAAAAAAAAAAAAAAGGAAGTGAACTGTTTATAAAAAGCGGAGAGCCTCAAATAGCAGTAGTGGGTGCATGAGATGGCATGTTTAATGTGACAGGTTTCCTTTCAATTCTATCTGATCTGCTGGAAGCATGTCAGAGAGTAGAAAGAACTGAGAAGATTGATATATATCTTTGTGGGAAAGATTCAGAAGAACTCATTTTGTGTTACAGAGTCCAGTAGGCGGTCTCATAAGTGATGGACAGCCTTCCTTGTATGAGATGCCGGTCAGTCACTGATAAGACCGCCCACTGGACTCAATCAAGAACAGGCAGGGGTTTAAATGAATAAAATATCAATCTGCTCAGGTCCTTCTGCCCTATAACAGGCTACCAGTAGATCAGCAAGCATGTTCAATGTAACAGGTTCAATTCCACATCATGCTACCAGCAGATCAGCAGGCATTTTCAATGCAACTGGATACCGTTATGATTTTTTTTTCTTTTTTTGTAAGCTTAATGTCTTTATATAGGGGAGGTTCTCTAAAACTAGTGCCTTACAGAAAGTCCTAATTGCCTTTTGAACTAACGAAGTGAACGGCGTATGGGAACAAAATACATTGATGAACATGATGACCCCATTCAACACATAATGTAGTATGTTACAATTAAATAGTACACTACTACCAGAATAAAAAAAGGCTACCAGCAATTCTATATAGAATACGGTCCAGCTCTGGAAATGCCAATTTACATTAGGTGTGCATGCAACTTATTTGCACACCTAATCAAGTACATCAGTGTCCAGTAGATGCCTAGTGGCATTAACTCAATTAGTGATCGGTGACTTGATAACACTGCAGAGAAAATGCTGTAATGCACTATTCAAATAATACATTAAGGAGCCGTCTTAAATATTTTAAGTCCAAATGAACTACCACCACCTAACCCATTATGGATAAGATCTGCTAAAAAACATTAAAACACAATTTATGGAAGCTGTGCCCAGAGATAAGCTTAATTTGCAGACTGACCTTTTATTTATTTACTGAACCAAATGAGGTCTAATTGCATTAGAATTGAATCCAGTAAATTTCCCTGCAATACTTATTTGGCAGCCCTAGAATTGGCCTGTTGGCAAATGCTGCTATTTGTAAATGGCAAAGTGTATGCCGTCATCAGATAGTCGCGATCATAAACTTGTTTTCAAAAAGACATAAAATGAACAAGTCTATGAATCAAAAGGTATAAGGCATCTAAAGACACCAGTGACAGAGACAGGACTGTTACAGGGAGGCACTTGGAAATGACATCATTTGAAGTGGTTTCGCATGTGGTGTTTAATGCTTATTAAAATGTGATAATCCTACAAGTAAAGAGGTTACACGAAATTTAGTGCTATAGGGGGACTTTTTTTTTTTTTTTTTTACATTCCTTTAGGAATAGAACATTCGATGAACTCAAGAGAATCATCTATTACGCCGGTCCTGCAGGTGACAATGGCCTTGGGTTAAAATACTTTCAAATTAAAAAGCCTTTTATGGGCCATGGTAACATTACAACACATTCCGATTACACAGAGAGGACCAACGAAAGATCCAGCCAGTCAGCTAGTTGATGTCACTGGTGAGACCCCATTGTAGTTTTACTGTATACTGTGTGGACTGTTTAGGACCCAGAAAGGGCTCCTGACCTTTACATATAATAACCTGCATTATGTCTGGTTTCTTGTTTTACATTCATTTCATCTTATTTGGAGTTCACATTTCACTTAGGACAATTCAATTGTCTTTTTAGAGCTATGGCCTCAACATGACAAGATTTTGGAACTGCAGTGTGAATTACAGAACTAATTATTGAAGAAGTATTACCAAACACATGTAACCAGTATCCTCATTGATCATCACCTTTTGGTACTTACATTGTATCTTGGCCTGCACCAACCCTCAGAGTCAGTCGAGGGATCACAGGTGAGGGGGCAGAAATTGATAACTCCACTTTGGCCTGCTAAAACAGAAAGGGAAAGTTAAAAAGAATTGAAAAAAATTGCAAATCCAACACTGCAGAGCATTAACTTCATGCATGATGAACATTAACTTCACTGTGCAAGTGCCCAAAAAAACCCCATTAAAGAATTTTTCCCATCTCCTAATTTCTAGGTTAGGAGACGGAAACGAGCCGGTCACACATGCCCGGTGCTATCCACTCTGTTCTATTGGGGTATGTTCACACTGCATAATTGCAGCACACATTTTGCCGCGTAGTTGCACTCCAAAACGCGTGAAATGCGTGCCGCAATTACGGTAATACATAGTTCTCATAGAGAGCTATAAATTACACATCGTTGCCCTGGGCGTACAATAAGATCGTATTGTAAGCCGGGGGAGAGAAGTTACAAGTCAATTGTTGGCGACGCTGGAAGTACGCACTGATCAGCGGTGTATTGGGACGCGTACAGTACACGTCCCAATACGCAGTGTGAACATACCCTTAGAGCTCAAAGCAGCGCCGTGCAAGGCCAAGCTTGGAGCTTCCACTAAAACGACTAAAGAGTGTCAAGCATGCGCGGTCACCTACCTTTTCTATTAAGAGTAGGTCCCAGAGGTGGGATCTGAACTTATCAGACATTGATGTCATATTCTATCGATATGTAATAAATGTCTGAGATGGGAACGCCCTTTTAAATCCAACTCATGTTTTGACCCTATGACATCAACTTTAAAGAGACACGACGGTCATCATAATATTTGCTTTCACATATTGACAAGCAATAGGAGACTTTTTTTTTCTTAATTAGGAGGGGGGAGGTTTCTATAATTTTTTAAAGTTTCCCTACATACATGACTTCCTGCTTGGTCTCTGACTTCCCTCTGTGAGCTCTGATAGAACGGCAGTCAGATGATTGCTTGACAGCTCTTCTTTCAGGCTGGCTACGGCCCAAGAGGTGTATGTACCATCAGCTAGACCTGATAAATTTAAAGAAACCCGCTCTCCGGTGCAGAATATAATTAAACCACTTTACTTTCATGTATGGCTCTTTTCATCGCCCTATGGTCTAGTCAGTCAATCTCATCTACCCACGTCCAAAGAGCAATAGAGTAATCATTATGCGTTTGCCTAATATTTGTAATGAGACTACATGAAGATAAACAGAAGCTACAGCGAAGCAAGATTAGTCTGCCTAGCCATTCAGAAGTTCTCTCTCTTTACTACTCACGGTCAGAAAAGAACAAGATTTAAATATTCCCATTCATAACTAGTGTTACACCTTGTTTTCAGATTAGAGTTAAATCTAACATAATCTGAGCAATTCAATTCAGGTTGACCCAAATCTATTTTCCATATAAATCGTCCCAAAAAAAAAAAAAAAAAATTATTAAAAACAACCAGCACCGTAACATGAAGTTGGGGGGAGGGTTTTTTTTTTTTTTTAATTTTTTTTTTAATTCGTAAGGGATAACTTGGAACTCCCTGGCAATTCTGCTCCTACCGTACTCAATGTCACCCTAATATAATCCAGAAGTGGCTTCAGTTCAATTGACAGTACTGAAGCATTGTGAAGCAGTGAGTTGACCTTTCCAAACCAATAAAACCCCTAATCATAGCTTTCGGTTAGGTTTACGGTTGGGGATTAAGGTTAGAGTGAAAAAAAATTCAGGTTATCAAACTATAAACATGTTCATCCAATGCTTTTCATAACCACTCTTAAAGGGGATGCCTCACTACCATTGATTCATCTTACCTCAGTCCTGTTTTCTTGGTTTCCTTTTGGCTTCCACTAGGCTGCAGTAGAAGCCAGGTCTGTAGCTATAGCAACCAGTGCTGGCAGCCTAACAGGATAGATCAAACAGGTCTGTAGCTATAGTGACCCGAGGGGCGGATGCAGCCCATACAAGAGGGGGCATCTCAAAATAGGTAGGACACTGTTAATGGACATATACTGCAAAGTGACTTGTTTTTGCAAGATCTTTAACATAAAAAGCGATCCTTGTAGTGAGACAACCCCTTTAACTAAGAAAAGAGGGGAAATTAATCAGGAGACCCCTTTTGCTAAAAAAAAAAAAAATTGACATTCAGGGTAAATGAAAACAGGAGAAGCCCATTAACCAATATTCAGTTCTTGAAATATCCTGCCTAGCAGCCCAATCCGACACACGCTGAAGAGCTGTAATATTCGCTAGTTCCTGTAACACCTAGGAGAACCTTGTCTGGGTGCACTTCTCACAGCTTGGCAGATCTGCTCAGCAGGGCATAGTCTGGCCCTCTGGTAGTGGATGGGATATTAAAAGAGGAGACAATGTAATCATTTCAACAAAACAAAAATCTCATTTACATTTTCATTAGCGCTGCTGCTGTGTTAATGTGTTATCTCCGTTTTCATTAAGATTCAATCATTGCTTGGCTTCACGATCATTTTAATTTATCACAAACCGCACTTCTATGCCAGCAGGTTTTTTTTTTTTTTTTTTACACCAGGAGTGAAATCTGAACATCATGAGTTAAAAGGACAACCGGCCTTTAGGGAATGCACCAA
This sequence comes from Phyllomedusa bahiana, assembly GCA_025379985.1. Lineage (NCBI taxonomy): Eukaryota > Metazoa > Chordata > Amphibia > Anura > Hylidae > Phyllomedusa > Phyllomedusa bahiana. Next base: position 103,646 of record JAODAL010005720.1, on the reverse strand, counting down.
ACTGAAGCCGGGAGCGTTTTCACTTTTAAGCTTCCCAAATCGCCATAAAAGCTAAGTATTGCAATACAACATCCCTTTGTAACTGCCTTAAAATACATTGTTAGTGGATTTGTCCAGTTTAATGTATAAGTAACTCTCCTTTCACCTGAACTAATAATGGTAGTCTTCTAAACCCTTTACTGCCATGTGCTGCATTTTTTGCTAATCTTTAAGGATTTAGCTGCTTTGCCACATACCTCGGGGCACCAACTGATAAAGCTTTAACTCCATCCTGCTCCTAAAACCCCAGCACAGCAGGAGAAAAAGCCAAGGACGATGCAAGTAACTTAAAGGGGAACTACTTCCAAATCCTAACGTGCAGGAGTCCGGTGGATTTAAGAAACACTTATCAGCTATTATCTGTCCAATTTCATTTATTATGGGAATTTTTTTTGTGCTGGGAAGCGTTGTAGGACTTTCAGATGACTAGCGAGTAGCCCTGTCCATTTGTTATATCACCAGCTAAGTCACCTGCACAAAGAACAGTAAAAGATTTCTATTAAAGGGGTTTTGCCAAAAAGTAAAATTGACGTGGGAAGTTTGAAAATTAAATAAAAATTTTCACCATTCATAATTAAAAATTCTGCACCGTATTTGATTTAGATGCTAGTTTAGTGATCCATTGTGTACAGCTCGTCTCCAGGGGATACGACCAGGGCTGTGAACTCCTCAGTTCTGATCGCACATGCTCAGACATCACCTCTCTTCTCAGGTAGCTACTGAGTGTTCAAACCCTGGGTGCTGCCATTCTACTCCTGTCCTTTGGACTAGTTAGTAATAAGTCAAACAGTGCAAAAAAAAAAAAAAAAAAAAAAAAAAAAAAAAAAAAAACGCTCAATGAGGTCTGTGCATTGATAAAGAGAAAAAAAATCCACAGCTTAAGTTCCTACAGGGACTTGAACCAAGGACCCTTGTGCTGTAAAGCAAAAATGTTACTTCTGAGCTACAGTGTAGCTACTTACAATTATATACATAAACAGTCCTTTCTTTGACTAGAGAGAGGAAAGGCCTGGTGAGGTCATCCTGCTGAGTCACATGATATGAAATTCAAACAAATCACACACGCCCCCTTCTGAGCACACAGAGCTGGATGCAGGAGGTATAAAATGAGATCGTGGCAAAACCCCTTTAAGGACACAGCAATTTACAGAAGCTTAAATTCTACAAATCGTAATTTACAAGTAGCTGCATTGGTTGGTCAGTGACAATAATATAGAAGAAATAGAATACTGGTCAAACCTTACTTTGTCATGCTTGTGTTTGTCCTTGTCTTTGTCTTTCTTCTCCTTTTCTTTCTTCTCCTTTTCCTTCTCCTTTACTTTCTCTTTGTCCTTCTTTTTCTTCTTCTCTTTCTTGTCCTTTTTCTTGTCTTTCTCTTTCGGTTTCTCTCGTTCTTCAGTTATTTTTTCAGGAACTAAAGGTGACATAGAAGGCATCAAAGATGGCAGCCTTACGGCATTGGGAGTACTTATAATTGGCAGTGGCAAGTCTTTAGGTGGTAATACAACAGGAGTTGAAGGTGCATTTTTCAGCTTTTCTTCTTTGTTTTTCTCTTTTCCTTTCTTCTCTTTATCCTTCTTACCCTTTTCTTTATCCTTCTTCTTATCTTTATGTTTTTCCTTGTCCTTCGTTACACTGTTCTCTTTCTGCTTTGGTTTTTGTTCAGAGTCATTCAGATCTTTTGACTTAAGTCTAGGGATCTCCCCATCGTCCTCCTTGATTGCATCCTTCCACTGAAGTTTTGAATCTTTGATACCATCTTTATCTTTTTCCTTGTTTTTGTCCTTGTTTTTCTCCTTACTTTTATCTTTGTCCTTCTGTTTTTCTTTGTCCTTTTTCTTTGTCTTTGTTTTCAGTTCTTTCTTTGCCTTTTTCTTCGGCTCAACAGGTGAAGCTAGTTTAGACTTTTCCTCAAAAGTTTTAAGAAGTGGTTCTGGAGTAGGAGGAGATGCAGAAGGAGAAGAAAAGCATGGCTGACCTATAGACGTATTAGGTGGAGTTTCTTGGTTGACCTTTCGAATAACTTCATTTATAGAATCATCCATTGTCCAGGAAATATCAGAACTCGATGTTCCTCCTGAAGCAGGTAGTGGGGTGCTACATGCTTTACCAAGACTACTGTTTGCAGCTGAAACCTTAGGAGTAGCAGGTTCTGCTATTGTGAGTCTTTTTGGACTAGTAAAGACATCACCCTCAGATTCGGAGCCTGAGGAGAACTCAAATGGATCAGGTTCTTGTTCAGCACAAGCCCGAGCAATAACCGCATCGATTGAATCTTCAATTGTATTATCAGCCACTGATGGTTTTTTGGATGGATTTTCAGTGTTTACTTTTTCAGGATCCTGTGATGCTTGAGTTTGTTTTACTTGGATATTCTCTCTTCCAATCTTTTCACTTAGTGCAGCTAGTGGTGTACGGCTAGGGGTTTCGGATTTAACAGTTGGCTGGGCAGTAGGGGCAGAAGCTTTTGGGCTTTTTGGGCTCTTTGGACTTTTGGCACGTCCAGGAGACTTCTTATCTTTTAGGGCACTTTTAGGTGATCGCATAGGACTGCCTAAAACTGTAGCCAATGGTGTGGATTTGGGGGATTTCGTTTTTTGTCCTGGTGAATTTTTTGATTTTGGCTTGGAGGTAAGGGTTTTAGGTTCTAATGGTTTGGAAGAGGGAGTCTGAGGTTTAAGAACAGGAGAAAGCATTACTGGTTCTGGAGAAATAGTCAAATCAGAATTATCCTGTATGTGAGTGGGTGAAAGCACAAGGGGAACCTTTTGAGCATTTATAGAACTAAGTGGCTCGCGTGGTTCCAAAGTTCCATCCAATATATCTCCTTTACTATTGGCTAATCTTTGCCGTTTTGCAAAAGGCATTTCCAGAACTTCTGGACTATCCAGTGGTCTTTTACTTAAATAGTTCTCATCATTAATAGTTTCATCTTCTTCCATCTCGCCTTCCTCATAAGGAACTTGCATAGCTTCTGCTGAAGTCCCACCATCTGTAGGTACTTGCTCCTCTTCTTCCTCTGTAAAAAGAAAAGAACTAAATGTAATAAAACCGCAAAAGGAAGCCAATGATACCTGTACCTTTCTAAAATTTTAAATCAAAAATTGGAAAACTAATTTAATGTATTTGACATTGTAGAATATTCCTGAACTAGTGGTAATGGACAAGGCCAAAAAAAAAAAAAAAAAAAAAGACAGCAGTCACACTAGATTAGGTTATGTATTTGTAATGAAAACCTATACATAAATCAAGCAAAATTTCACAAGTACTTAATTTGTCATTTTAAAGAAGGGTTTGTCAAAGATCCTGGGGATAAAAATGTGTTTCAGTCAACATAATAAGTAGGGTAAAACCCCCTCATGTCAGATCTACCAAAAATTGCCAAGAATAACTACGGTAGTTTACGTTCCCTTGTATAAATAAAAAAAAAACCAATTTACGACATGTTACCGGGGGAGAAAGTATTTTACACACTGCGTTTTCCCCCTAGACGTTAGAAGTTGCACGAGGAGTCTGATGAGGACAGAAGATTGTCCTTTGGCCTCTGCCTTGTTGGCATGTCCGCGTACCAAAAAAAAAAAAAAACAACCACCCTCAACAAAAAAACACACACAAGAGGACAGCCGTTAAACAGAGACCATATTAGTCCATGGATGCCGACGGTCAGTGAATGGCATCCACCACAGGCATGAGCTTTTTTTGACACGTCCATTAGATGGGTTCTAGTATAGCCTATAAATGACAAAAGTTAAAACTGCTACTTACTGCAGCGTGTCACCCGTAAGCTGAAATGGTATTTATTTCTACTTATTTTATTCATTTATATAGCGTTATTGTATTCTATAGCGCTGTACAGAGATGGTCAGTCACTTTGCTCCCCATTGGGGATCATAATCTAAACTCCAAATTAACCTATCCGTATATTTTTGGAGTGTAAAGATGCGGGGGAAGAGTACTTGGAGGTAACCCACACAACGCGAAGAACATGCAAACTCTATGCATAGGATTCCTTGGTAGGATTTAACCCAGGACCACAGTGCTACAAGGCAGCAGTGCTAACCACCAAGCCACTGTGCTGCCCAGGTTTCTTACAGGATCCTGTATATGCTGCAGAACACTTTACCCTGTTATTCTGTCCTTTTTTGTGGCATACTGACATATACTGATTCCACATTGGTGTACAAGTGATACCTTCCACAGTCATGCACTTGTCACAGCCTCTGTTTCAGGGATACATTGAAAACTTTTCCCTCACATACACTCTAAACAGAGTGGCAGTGTAAAGCCAGCCTTAGTTCCTAGCGGGCTGCAGGGCTTGCTCTTGATGTGTACTCGTTAACAAGAGTATCAGATAGAAGTTTTGACTTTATCCAGAGTATAATAATCAATACACCTACTGTAGCAATTTGGTCTCCTATGGGTACCTGCACATATTTACAGACATTTAAATGTTTGCATGGCGTAGCTGTGTACACAGCGGAGCAGCATTGACACCTGATATTATAAATGGACTAATATATAAGGTAATGGTGCTGTATCACATAACTGCAGAGTGCCCTGATAACGGGGGACTCAGTTTCTATGACTACATACTAGACCCGGCTGTTTACAGGGACACCACAAGCATATTCAGCGCTCTATGCCTTTGTTATTTATGATATAGTTTATGATAAGGAAACCTCAACCTCCCCTTTGCCTGTCACATGCAATAAATTGGACTCATAAATCACCACATCTGTGTCATTACAGATGACAGGAACATACAAAAGTGCTGCAAGAGGTGGAGGAATCGGATTTTTTTTTTTTTTTACAATATAAGTAGCTATAACGAAACTCTGGGGCTGTACCAAATTCAAAGAAAGATAGATTTACAAATTTAGATTTTAACAACTACAATTACAATGCAGGTAGCAGCCAAACAGCTAAGGAAGCCGGGAAGGTAACGTTTACATACGGCAGATTTTCATTCACGCAACGAGGGCCTGCCGCAGATCTGAGATTTATTGTCTCAGCCGATTTCAGATGTAACCATACTCATACCATATCACTGTAAAGGTATTACTGGAAAGAATGCCAATTCATATTGATATTTTCTGTACCTTAAGGCCTCGTTCACACGGCTTATTTGGGCGCCCGAATGGAAAGCCTTACTGCGCGCCCGAATTTTGCGCTGCAATACGGCTTTCCAATCCGTCCCAGTCATTACGGAAAATCCACATTTTCTCATAGATAAACTATGGATTTCCTCTCCTCTCCGCCGCTCGGGCGATTCGCCGAGCGGAGAAAGGACATTGCAATTTATTTACGCCGTACCGCTGTATAATAATGAATAGTCTACTGGGGCCGTAGAGATGCCTCCCCCCCCCCCTGTCCGGGCGTAATTGCGGAGCGAAATCCGTCCCCCGCAATTAACTGCTGGCACTAACCCGTGTGATCCGGCCTAACTTCATGATACCCCAAAGTTACTTCTTTCCCATAATTAGGACATTTTGACATCCCCTGCTCAAAGCATATCTCTCTAGGAGTGTTAGGGCTTGTCCCCACGGCACAGGTTACTGGTCGGTTTTTCAGACAGTTTGCGGTTTTAGAAATCGTCTGAAAACCAACATGTAACGCTCCGTCATAGACTAATAGAAAGTCTGTTCAGCAGTCCACACTGCACGGATTTTCCGCAGGAAGGTTTTATTTTGACCCGCCGGTCGTTTCCGAAAAACTTAAAACATGATCATTTCATACTGCACAGTTTTGTGGACAGAACAATGAACATGTGGTGCGAAGAGGCGAGGGCTTGAGGATCTGCAAACCACCAGGCGAAAAGCCTGTTCCTCCCCCCTGCATGACCAAAACAGACCAAATACAAATTATACAAGCGGGAAATACAAATACTAATAAAATGTTAATATATAGATGTGTAGTATATATATTATATATATAGTTTATATATATAGTATATATGATGATATATATATATAGAAAAGTTAGACAAGAGGAGAGCAGCTGTAGACCAGGCTTTATAACTCAGGGCAGCGGGTGAGTCTCATACAGAGGGGTGTAATATAGTACACGTTGCACATTAGCAGTGTGATGGTTTAGTAGGGTACCGATATGTTTGAAGGATTTCAGCAATTTCTGGTAAGGATTACAGTTTCTGGCTTGGCATAGCTCCATTGGAACTTCTAGTCAATGGGATTCATCAAATGTCTGATGGATGCGTTTTCAAGAAGATCCGATCTCCATGCCCTAAAGCTAGTGTGAACAGAACCTTCCATTCATCTGACTGATATTATAATGTTTGTAGAATTGTGTTTTTTGTATTCCTTCCCATAGTCCTCCTTCCCGATCTGCATCAATAATTTAACATGCAAGAACTTTGCCATCTAAGATTAAAAAAAATCTGCAGTCAAGTCATTGTGTAGCTCCGTCTAGTAATACGGTCGTAGTAACACTGAATTTAACCCATTTCAGTTTCTGGAAAAGCTGGGTGGCAATCCAACATGGATGCCAGTACAGCACCCCTAGGGCTCTCGCTCAGCCTGATAAGCAGGTATTCTGGTGGTGTTCATCATACATGTGGATGATGCCGTTTGTATGACAGAACACATGTACGCTGCATCCGAGAGGTTTGTTTCCAGCAGTGACATCTATAAATGATGATTATTAACGTGTTTATAGCAATTGGATCCCTTCAGGAGAACTACGTAGACCAACGTAGCTATTGTCACACAAATATTTGCTGGCTCCTTTTCATCACTCTTGTTTGCAGTAAACAGGAATAAAAAAAAAACAACTATTAACTAGTTCAACAGATGCCTTCATTTTAATGCAGGACTTGCCCCACCGCTCTCAGTGACCTTGACAAAATTCTGGAAAAATATCTCAGGACCTGGGGCTCTAAAGCTATTTTAGAATTAGCTTTGAATAATTGTCCCACAATATGAGTTTCTTGATTAATTGCTTCAGATAAGGTCTAGTTTTCTTCGCCGGCCTCCAGTGGCTCCCCCTTACTTCCCATAACCGCTTGTCTCGTTCCTCTGCACACTGGGAATGGCAAGTAGAAAAATTCAGAGATACACCAATTCCATTACTTAAGGATTAGCTTTGAGATAACCCTTCGTATTCCATTACTGGCCATTATTAGTGCCATTATTTCAGCAAGTTTACGTAATTTGAAAAATGCACTAATTGTTTTCAAAAGCTTAGAAGACCAGCATAAAAGGCTCACAAAGCGCCCATGCATTAGTCCTTTACCAGATTCACACGGATGGGAAAGGTGTATCCTGCAAATTAGGTCATGTTAACACATTCCCTAACGTTAAAGGGAAAATGCTGGCATAGCCCTCACCCGTGAGATATTCTCAACCAGAGCCAGAAGTGCTGGTGGCAAGCAGGAACATCACGCTGCTCTACTCTATCCGGTTAAGAAAAAAACCTGAGAAAATGATGAACACAAGACTCGTGTCGCTTAAGACTTGTGTTAAAAATAGCAGTAATCCTGCAAATCTTACAGGACTTCAATGTTCCAACATAAGGGAAGAGGCATGTGTCCTGGTAAAAACAAAAAAATCTGATATAACACGGCCCTTTCATAAGGCTGCTTGTAACTTTATTCTACAGTTTATGTGAAACGCAGACGACACCATGAGGCTCTCTCTACAGGGCAATAGTAAAATACCGTCGGATCCTGTTATAGAAGTATTTTACAATCTGTTTTCGTTTTTTACCACTTTTTTGGGTGTGAATCTTGTGGTTGGTGTTTAGATTCTGGCCAGTCCATTACATCGTACAGTATTATAATCCGCTATTTTTCACCAGATTATAGAACGTGTTCTAAATTTTTTGATCAAATTCTGGACAGCCCATTACACTGGGCAATACTATAATCCACTCTTTTTCGCCAGATTATAGAACATGATCTAAGTTTTTGGATCAGATTCCGGCCACTCATTACACTGTACAATACTATAACCTGCTCTTTTTTGCCAGATTATAGAAAATGTTCTAAGTTTTTTTTACCGTATTTGAAATCCGACCTCAGAAAATCTGGGCTGTGTAGACTACAGCTCAGATTTTCTATTAAAGGTCTATAGGGATTATTTACAGTCAGATTTTTGCAGACTATTAATACTAAATCCGCTTACAAATCTGACCATAAAGCAGTGCTGTGTAAATGTAGCCTTACATTAAGGACCTCTAACATATATCAATGGAATCTGTAAAAACAGTCACAACTCTCTTAAAACCGAATCCATGACTGGGGGCGGGAGGGGGACTCTTGTCCACTAGGGCACAGTAATGGCGTTTCCGAGGTAGTCCGAAACAACTCCTAACCCGGGGACCATGCAACCTTTGGGTGCTCAAGCTGGCTACTGTATATGAGCACATGTTTAAAATGGGTTCTCGAGTTTTTTTTTTTTTTTTTTTTTTTTTTAAAAAAACCCATACATTTTGGTGGGCCAGGGAGATGGTAAAATAGAAAGAAAAAAAAATTCCAACTTTACATGGGTTTAAAACCTAATCAGAAATAAAAGCAAAAAAAAGTTGTGTAGAAACGACTTCCAGAGCCAGAACTGCGGCACAGGAACACGAAGGGAGGGATTAGCTGGTTTCCATCCGGGCATTGTAGGCATCCAGCTGCATCCCCATTCCAACCAACCTCAATCCAGTGCTGAGCTCCAGTTCCGTGGTGCGTAATATAACAAGTTATAATGACTAGGATTCTGGAGAGGGGTCGTTGATCCAGGGATTTATTCTGATTGCCAGATTGGAGTTGGGAAGGAATTTTTTCCCTAAAATGAGGACAATTGGCTCCTACCTCATTGAGGTTTTCTGCCTCTGGATCAACACTGTAGGACATAGGCTGAACTGGATGGACGTCTGTCTTTTTTCGGCCTTACAAACTATGTAACTATGATGTCACGCTCATCGTCATGTGACACTGTAGTCAATCACTGGCCTGTGAAAGTCTGCAGTCATGTTAACCGTGAATGCTGCCTCATCAGCTGGTGTCAGTGGGGCCGGAGCCGATTGGAAAGGGGAGCTCTTATTCAGCACACATTTTTTTAACTGGATAACCCCTTTAACTAGATTTGGGGTGCTGCATCAATTCTATAAGCGGCAGAATAGTGTCCAAATAGTGAGCAGAGACTTTAAAAGTTCAAAACTGTAAAAATGCCCTGTTTTTCCATAGGACTGAACATGTTTCCATACAAATCAGAACAGTTCCCTGCCTTCCAAGAAACTAAAAGGGGTTAACTGGAGCACTGAGTGAGGTCAAGTCAATGTGTGTCAGCGAGGCGGGCGCTACCCGGTGTAACAACAGGTTATAATTAAAGCCGGCTTAATTAGGATTGTCAGGGTACTGGACATAGTGTTTAAATAAATGTAAACCAGTGATCAGGTTACAACGCACCGCTAACAATTAAGCTTACCGGCTATGATTCGCTAAAGTTTGTGTAAACTTCTTACGACCTCTCCACAAAGGAAATGGAGAACCAAAACTCCAGAAAGGAGAGAAAGTTGTTGTTTTTAGGAGGACTCATCATTCCGCCCGTACCTTCTATCATTTTATAGCTCTCCACTTGTGTCATGTGATTTACACGGGGGAAGCAGCATTTTGTCTGTGTAACAAATCACATGAAAGCTATATGCATGTGCCACTTCTGTCATATTCGAGGGAAAGCACAGGACTCTTCTACCTCCAGTCTTCTAATAAGCCTCAGCTGTACTGCAGACCACTGCAGCCAAGTTCACCGTCCAGCTTCTCACACCCACGGAGAATACATGATTAATGGGGGCGGCACGGAGCGGATGTCAGCTAAACGTTTCCCACTACATGGAGAGGAGTGAGGGCCACTGTTTATGGGGGACTTCATATAGAAGGAAGGTGGGTTGCGAAACAATCTCTTAGTAAATTTGATTGTAACTTCACAGCTCTGTGGCTGTTCCAGACAAGTCTGCGGATTGTCTGAGGCGGATTTCTCTACCTCTGGACTTGTTGATTCTTCGAGGCATTTTATGTGCGGTCAATACACGTCAGTTCTTTACAGTACGTAAAACATGTTAGAGTCAGAACGACGCCACCATTTCTACATGGCAGTCAATGGGAAGCGTTCCACAAGCATTTTGGACACTTATTTATGGGCATATTGAGCGCACAAAAAACACTGTGTGAACATACACCTTCTACTGGTAGGTGTACTTTATGCCACTAACGGCTGCAAAATGTTGGTACATTTTTTGGCACACGACTGTCCATTCTGTTTTATTGGACTTTCAAGTACCGACGAACACACTGCTCCCCCTTTTTGGAGACTTTTGGAGGCCCTATCCAGTGTTGGGTGAAGGTCCCAGAGGTGGGACTAGCACCTACTTTGATGGCATATCCTATCTATATACAGGCTGAAGTGCATGCTGGGAACAGCCTTTTAAGGCTATGTTCACACAGTGTAATTGCGGCGTATACAGTACGGCCACAATTCCGGCGGGCGATTTGGGAGTCGCACTAAGATGCGCGTACTTCCACGGCGCAGGGAGGCCAGCAGCCCGCCGGCCCTATTGATAGTCATTACCCGTGGCGTGTATTCGCCGCAAGTAATTGACATGTCACTTATCACCCCGTGCGTACAATACGATCTCATTGTACGAGCGGGGAGAGGTGGCGTAATCCATAGTTCTCTATGAGAACTATGGATTACCGTAATTTCGGTGGCACGCATCTTGCTCATATTAGGGCGCAAATACGCGGTGAAATGCGTGCCGAAAGTACACCGTGTGAACATACCTAAGAGATCATGCTTCAAAATAGTTATTTCATGGGAAACCGGTATTTACAAAACCAGACATGTCAGGATATGTCACAGGACCTCTGTGAGTGTTAAATGTATGTGAGACAACTCTTCTGGCTTGATGCCTACTTTCATTTCTTTATTCCTAGTAATTACGCTACAGAAATGCACTTTGTTCCCAAAACCACTCAATTGAGGCAGGTGTAGTTGTGGGTCTACTACAGACCTAAGTTATGTAATGAATGACCCATGCAGGGTGCCACTAAAAAGAGTATAAGGCTATTTCTACACTCCATCGGGCAAAAAACGGCCCGAAAGCGGGCATTTTATCTCTGATGCAGGACCGTGTTTTTTGCCACGCTCTGTACAAAAACCGCGGTCGCTTCTCGGTTTTTAAGTCACCCAAATAATTATATTGTATGGGAAGACGCCAAGAAAACTAAAAGCGCGGGCGTATTATACAACATGTTGTATAATACACAGACGCCAGAAGACGAGCAGAGAAAAGACAAGATCGTCTTTTCTATTGCCGTCTATTGGGGCCGCACGAACAATCGAATCTTCAGCGCTTTTAAAAAACTAAAAGTGCTGAAGATACGATCGTAATAGTGTGCAGCGTAGACATGGCCTTAGGGTGTAATCTGCTCGGTCTTGACCTCGGCAGAGTTGTCCATCCCAACCAGTTTTTGGACACTTGATACAAAAACTGCTCCTTGTGTGTCGTTTTCATTTTTTGAACTGTTTTTGTAAACGATTTTGTACAGGTTTTTGAGCAGTTTTTGGACATTGGAAAAAAGAGTACTGAGTTCAAATGCAGTTTTTTTCCAAAAACTGTGCAAAAAAATTCACCCACTCTCCCCATTAACTTCGATGTTAATTTTCTGTCTAGAAACTAAGCAGGAATGAAATGTAACATGTTTGTGAAAAAACCGCCCGGCAGAAAATCGGTTCAGTGGGGACTGCTAATCAGATTTTCTATTAATGTCTATGGGGTGTGTTGCTTGTTGGTTTTCAGACTGTTTCTAAATCCGCAAACCGACCAATAAGGCATGCCATGGGGATGGGCCCTAAAAGAGGAGAGAAAGATTTTGTACAGAGTACAGGCATGAGGCCTAATTTTTTTTTTTTTTTATTTTGGTAAATTATGTACCTTCCCACAAGAAATACCATCCCGCTTGCCCATGCATGAGGTCTAATATTAACATTTAAGTGAATAGGGTTGGCTGGCAATACCAGACACAACATAAATTATTCTATCCCCTACAAGCCGGCCACAAGGGACAGGAAGATGGCGACGCCTGAGCAATTCTCCCCCATCTTTTCTGCGGCAGTACTGAATATAGCTAAAGGAGTGTGGTGAGATATACTCGGCATTCCAAGAGATGAAAGGGGGAAATCTGTGCAAGTGCTGCCAACTTCTTATTCACGGAGGCCAGCTTGTAGCGAACCACCAGACAGACTCTGAAAGGGACTTTGCATTGTGGCAAAACCTCTTTAGGTTACCACCAGCTGCACCATAAAAGGATATCAAAGTGTCAAGTATGACCCCAGCATCAGGGCAACATTGGGTTGCAGATAGTTTTACTGCATGCATCCAGTACTTGTGTGTTTCAGTGTCAAGAGCGTATCGGATGCGCCAATTTGCCCATATGGCAAAACTGTTAAAGGGGTTGTCTCACTACAAGGATTGCTTTTTATGTTAAAGATCTTGCAAAAACAAGTCACTTAGTAATAGGTGTCCATTAACAGTGTCCTACCTATTCTGAGATATCCCCTCTTGTATGGGCTGCATCAGCTCCTCAGGTCGCTATAGCTACAGACCTGTTTGATCTATCCTGATAGGCTGCCAGCACTGGTTGCTATAGCTACAGACCTGGCTTCTACGGCAGCCTAGTAGAAGTCCGTAAACACGCCCCTGAATTTAAAATGAAACCAAGAAAACAGGACTGAGGTAGGATGAATAAATGTAGTTAAACAACCCCTTTAAGTAAATGAAGTGAAAAAAAAAAAAAAAAAAGGAAGCGCTAAACATGAACAAAAAACAGCACGTTCGATTTACACTAAAACAATTAGGGCAACTTCAGGCCTCGGAGCATCAGTATCAGATTTAATATGAACCGCATATAAAAAGGACTGACTAGCCACATAAGGCCTTATCAGTGAAACATTGATGTAATTCTGGAGGAAGGATTAAACAAAAAGGTAATTTAATCATTGTTCTCATAACACTTCAAATACTTTACAAATGTTGTTAAAAGAGGGGGGGGGGGAATGACAAAGACTCCGATAATTACATGAGGTTGTGAAAATACCTGCATGTTTGGGCCGGACAGACTGGCTCCACGGCAGAAGTCTGGTATGTGGCTTTTTCTTCTGTTGCATTATTTTGTCTCGGAAACATCAGTTGTTTTACAAATCATAAACTTAAATGAGAACATGGATGAAAAACTGCTCCCCATAAAAGCTCACAAAGAGTTAAGAAAATCTAAACATGAAAACATGCCCTCAATAGCAGAACTCAGGACCGTGATCACTAGAATACATAGCCTTCATATACCCTTGATGTAGCACGAGCATACTGCACCAGCCGGGACTGGCAGCTGCTGCCAAGTCAAGCGGGAGTGGGTGCCCACAATCAATGTAGAAGGGCATGGGCTAGGATTTATCATCACCCTTCTGATACGATAGAAAAACAAGAATCTCCCTGTTCTAACATGGTAGGACTATTGGGCGGCAGCAGGAAGTGTTGTATCCAATATCACCTGGTACATCAGTGATGGATCTATACACATCATGGCCACGGAAAAAAAGACTTAAAGGAGTTGTCTCACTACAAGGATTGCTTTTTATGTTACAGATCTTGCAAAAACAAGTCACTTTGCAATATGTGTCCATTGACCCTCTTGTATGGGCTGCATCAGCTCTTCACATCGCTACAGCGACAGACCTATTTGATCTATCCTGATAGGCTGCCAGCACGGATTGCTATAGCTACAGACCTGGCTTCTACTGCAGCCCCTGAATTCAAAGTGAAACCAAGAAAACAGGACTGAGGTTAGATGAATCAATGTAGTGAGACAACCCCCCTTTAAAAAGCCCTTAAATTTAGGGGGTTTCCCCGCATCCTCTTTAAAATGAATGTTGGGGGGAAATTGCTAGGGCCCGAAAAAGGGGCCGCTGCCTTTAAAGGAAACCAGGTCTGCAAAAATTTTTTTAGGTGGTGTAAAGGGGAAAGCATCCGAAAAATTTCCGGGCCCCCAAATTTTTCCTTTGCAGAACTTTGCACAGGAAATCCCCATTGCCTTTTTGCCACCCTTTCCCATATTTGAAATTGCTGGTTTGCCATTTTCCTCCCCCATAAAAAAGTGAGGGCTATACTTTTGGGACCCTACAGATTTTTTAAAAGAAAACCCAAATTTCCCTTCCCACTGCATCAGTGAAAGGGTAGGGCCCAGCAAAAAAACAGGGATCAGAAATGGGAAACTGTGACCACCCTGGGGGCTACAAACAAGGCAAAATGGCAGATTTATTAAAAACCCCCCTACCTCAAAGGGGCCACATGTATAAAAAACTTTTCTAGGTGAAAAGACTTTCTTTCCCTTCCCCAAAAGCAACCAACCAGAGCTCCCCATTCATGTCATTTTTTGGCCCCTTAAAAAAAAATGAAAGGGAAAGCTCGGGATTGGTTCCCTATGGGCAATAAAGTTTTACCCCCTAAAACAGTTTTTCATACATGTGGCCCTGGGGGTTTTCCGCCCACACTTTGGACTTCACAGTTTATGCGTTTTTTTCCCTTGCCCAAAAAACCGGGGGTGAAAAACTTTTAAATTGGCCAGTAGCAGTTTTTAAGCACAGTAAACTATTGGTGTTTTCACATTTTTGGTTTAAAAAACCCTTTTGGGTTTAGGGGGGAAAAAAAAAATGAATAATTTTTCCCCACTCTTGAATTGATCCGATCTTTAACCCCAATCAAAGGGAAGGGGAGGGGGCGGGTTAGCCCCCCATTCAATGCACCCAAACCCGAGTACAAAAATCAGGGGCGTTTAAAACACCTCAGTGCGAAAAAACCTTTTGAGGTGTCCCCCTCCAAATTTTTTTTTGGCCCGGCCCCCCTCAGATTTTCCCGTCCTGAACAGGGCCCTTTTGGGCCCGGGGGTTTTAAACCCCTTGCGGCCCCTCCAGCTTTTGGGGAAAACAAAAACTCCATAAATCCCCAAAGGGTTTAAAGGGGATTTTTAAAAATGCTTGCTGGGATTGTAGTTTCCCCAGCTGGGGGGGCCGCATTTTGACACCTGTGCCTTAGACGGTGAAAAAGTTAGCCCAATCATCCCAAATGCGCAACAATAAATAAATGTAGTGCATGTTAAGCTTTTTCCAGTCTAACCCCAAAAACCTCCTTAATTTGGTTTTTACCATTTTCCACTCCCCTGATGAAATTTTTTCGGCGCGGGCGCCCACAACAAAAAGCCCTTTCCTTTTGTAGATGAGGAAACGGGGTTGGCCCTAAAAAATGTCTATTTAAACAAAAATAAATGGGGGTGTAAAGCCTGTATGCCATTCTTTTTTTTGGTGAAAAAACCTTGGGGCCCAAAATTTCTGGCACAACGGGCCTTGAAAAAAGTGCCCGGGGGTTTTTGTTGCCGGCTTTAAAAAAGGGTTTTTCCCTCTTGTAACCTCCAAAACTGGGGGCCGGGTCTTTCATAACCCCAAAAACAGGAAACAAAAAATGAGGGAAAAACCGGCTGAAAAACTGGCGCCGCTCCCCCTGAATTATTTTAAAAGGGGTTTTTCTAAAATACAGCTCTGAGCACTCTCGTTCAGCTGAAATTAAAGAACCCCCCATAGAGATGCATGGGGAAAACCCCACTTGTAGCCAGTTTGAGCGGGCATTTTGGACTGGAAAAAACCCTTAAATTTTAGTAAAAAACGTACGCAGGGGTTCTTCTGTGGGAACAAAACCTGGGGGCCACACCCTTTTCAAAGATATCCATTGGTTACACTAACCCATAGATTTTTTTTTTTTTTTTTAAAAAGGGTCTTTTTTTTTAAAAATTTTTAAAATTTACAAAAAAAAAAAAAAAATCAAAAAATTTCCCAGCATCCCGAGAAGCCCCCCCAACCCTCAGGAAAAAATTAAATAATGAAATTTTTACTCCCCCCTGTCGGGAAAAAAATTTTCCCAAAAAACTAAAAATCCCAAAAAACCCCTTCGCTGCAGAGGTAAAGGAATACATAGCATTTAGCCCCAAAATTTGGGACCCCCAACCCCTCATCCAAAAACCCTAAAAGTCATCCCAAAGACAATCATCCTAAACCCTTTTAAACATTCATACCCTTTCCCACCCCTCCAAACCCGGCCCGAGCCCCAGCGAGCACAGCTCAAAGTGACACTTTTTTGGGGCCTCCAGCCACGGGCCCCCCATTTTCCCCCAAAAAATTTTTCCCCTGGGACCCCTTTTGCCCCCTAATGTAAATTTTAAAAGGGTTTAAACCCCGCTTTGGGCCCCAGACAAAATCCAGGGGGGTTGGGGACGGCCCCCTTGGGAGGGGTTTCCTTTTTTAAAAAATAAAGTTTTCCCTTTTGCTTTTTAAAAACTTTAATGCCCCGATACATTTGAACTTTGTTCTTAGGGGGGCCAGTTTCCTTCCAACCAAACCCAGAGACTATTCTTTTGGTAAAAACCACCCCCCCGAAAACCCATTTTTTTCCATTGAGGAACCTATGGACCTCGGACCAAAACCCCCCGGGATAAAGGGGGCAACCCCCATACCATATGCATAAAATGTGCTTTTTGCCTACACATCTAGGGGCAAAACGTTTGTGGCAGCCCTTTCCATCGGGGCCAAGCCCCACGGGGGTTTAAAATAAATCCATGTACCCCACTAGCTTGTATCAGACGATCCTTGCACTAAAAACCCCCGGTTAAAAAACCCCTCCTTTGTGGACCCCCAACCCTCCTCCATGGGGTTTAAGCCCTTCCTGAGTGGGAAACCCATCCCCTCCAGCGCTCAACTTTTTCTTTAGGGGAGAAGGCGGAAGCCCCCATACGGGCATTTAAAAAAACCCTAGACACAGGTTTTTTTAAAGGCTTTTCCCTCCCTGGAAATCTTTTCCAGGGGCCCAAACAAACCCCAATTTTAAAATGCAGCCCCCCCCAAAACTGCGGGAAACACATCCCTTTGAGCTAAAAATTAGCGGAAAAAACCCCCGGGACCTGGGCTTTTTCAAAAGAGGGGAATAGATCCAAAAAAACCCCCGGAAAACAGCCCCCTTCATAAAATTTGCCCCCAAATTTTTTAAAGACCCTTTTTGGGCCCAAATTTTCCCAAAGTTTTTTAAAGGATTTATTTCACCCCAACTTAACATTTTTTCCATAGGGGAATATAGGGAAAGCCCAAGGCCTCATTCCCCATATCTCCCCCTTACCCCCCCTTAAAAATTTTTTTTCCATATTGTCCCGTTGTAGAAATTTTGGGAAAAGTGTAATGCTGCATTGGTTTACCCCCCCCTTCCCCATATACTAAATTTGCAAAAGCCTCATATAAAAACCACATAAAAGGGGCCTTCTGGGAAACCACTCTGGATTTTTTAACGGTCCCCCCCAAAAATTCCCCCGGCAGCATAGGCAAGTTTGAACTGCCACTAGAAAATATAAAAACCCGGAAGGGCCAGCCCCCCCGCCCCGTTGCATAGCTTCAAATTTTGCCCAAACTAAACCCCCGGGGTTTTGCCCCCCCACCCCAAAAAAAACTTTGTTTAATCAGTCGGGCTAGGGGTTTTTAAAAGTGGGGAATTGGCAGCAAGAGGGGGGGCCGGGCCTCTATAAAGAGATAGAGAAATTTTGGGCGTAGTATCATCTTAATTACGTTTTTTTGGGCCCTACAAAAAAAAGGGCAACATCCCCAAGCCTTTAATTTTTGGGCAACGTCTTGCATAAAAAGGAGAAAGGGTTAAGACTTATAAATTTGACATCCTATTTTTTGGAATTCCCAAAAAAAAGAAATTTTTTCAGTTCCCCAAAGGGGGAACCTTACAGTAAAGTCCCCTCCCTTAAAAATCACCACCAGCATCAAAACTGATTTCGCCCATTTTATTTTTTAAAAAAAATTCCCAAAAATGATCCAAAGTATCCCTACATCAAGAAATTCTCCAAAGGGGCCCCTTGGGGGTTTTGCCAGATATACGGGGCATTTTTCGTCCGCATAAATTGACAATTTTCTCTGTCCCCCCCCCTAATGCCCCAAACCCTTTCAATTGCAGGGTTATTTTTAAATTTAAAAATAGAAAAAAGGGCTCCATGAAAAAGGGCAAAAAAGCAAGGGGGACAGCGGGCACCCCCTTGCCTTGCCCCCCTGGTCAGACCCAAAAGGGGGGGGAAAAGATTCCATTTACCCCGGCCCTCTGCCCACCGGTTTTCAATAAAAAATTTTTAAAACCCATTTAAGGAAATCTGCTGGGAACCCCATACACTGCAGAACTGCCCACATAAATCGCCACTCCACTGAGTCAAAACCCATAGATTTCTACACATGTAGATAGGTTACTTGCATTTTGGCTTTGTAGTAACAATTCCTGAAAAGGTTTCTTACCACGTGGCTTAAACTAACTGGGCAACTGCTCCCAATCTTCCTCACTATGAATCAGGAGGACTTAAAGCCATACAATTCATCCATTGAAAACAGGTTACTGGCTTCTGGCGCTATTTATTTCTCCATTTGTATACTTTCTGGCATTGTCAAGGACTGGCGCCAGGTGAACGCTGTAAATAATAAACCTGGCTATGGCATGAGTGACAATCCTTAAACGCCCTCTGCTTTTAAGGGGGTTGTTCAAGGGAACAAACTGCAGTACATGTTATAATATGACTCGCCTATTAAATAACCATCTGCCACTCCAGTGCCCGGTCCTAGCTGCTCTTTCTTCCTGAAGCACTGGCAAACCATACGCCCACGTGACTGCAGCAGCTAAGCACTCGCCTCAATGCCAGCATGTGTGGCAGGTGCAGGGCCAACGTTAGGTGGGGCTAGACTTTTGTTAACAAACCGGACTCTGAGGGCCCCCAGAAAATTACTTCCCACAAGCAAAGTGGTCTTCTGCACTCTCTAAGTTCTTCCCAACTCAGACATGAGTGGCAGATCGATATGACAGGACAAATGTCTGATAGGTGGGGGTCCCAGAGGTAGGACCTGCACCCATCTTCAGAACAGGCTCCAAAACTTTTTCCATTCAGAATGGAGAGTAGGTTGCACTAGCATGCTCCTCTCCATTCTGTTCTGTGACCTGCACCTATCAGACATAGACTATTGATAGGTCTACAATGGGAACATTCTTTTAATGACTGATCAGAAAGCCGATGAGGCACTCTGCACAAATGTAGAGGGAACTGTGTAGCTGTTCAGTTACAGAATCTTCCCCATCACCTCTCTGCATTCATCTATGATCTGTGCATGAAGGGAATGGGAACATGAACACATTTTTAGCTTCTTGCTAAGGAGAGACTGGAAGGTAGTGGACAAGTGTGAGATGGGCACGATCTTCATGATGGTCTGGGATAAACAGGAAAGATGGGAGAAGTAAACAAGGACAAACACAGAACACATCACCCAAGTCTTTCTGGATTCATCTTTAGAATTAAAGGGGTTTTGCCATGAAGCAAATCAGTGTGTGATTTAGCCAAAGGATGTCCACTTCTTTGCCTTTCTGTGACTCTTCCAGTCTCTGCTGCATCCTGCTGATGACACTCTGCGCTCAGTGGCAACTTCTGTCTGAGAGCATCACAATGGTAAGTTATTGATCACATTTTGACATCATGAGACCAAGACAACACCTTAAAAATGAACAGCATGATGAGGCGGACTGTTTAAATCCCAATTCAAAATGAATCCCCTAAATTTATTGGGTGATTCAGGGATCAAACATCTGTTTTGAATTTTTCCATTAAGCTCCTTGTTAGGTTATGTTCCGACAGCGTATTTGTGGGGTGTATTTCAGCACGTAACCACGCTGCAATACGCCAGAAGTACGCCCCGCAAATGCGGTAATTCATAGCTCTCATTGAGAGTTATGAATACCTGCTGTTTTCCCCAGAGTACAGTATGCGGCTGGGAAAGTGGATGTCCGTGGGAGCGATTCAGAAGTACACGCTGACCAACACGTACTTCTGAAGCCACAGGTGTATTGCAGTCATATACCGGCATGCACAATACGAGCCGCTATACACTGTGTGAACATACCCTTAGAGAACAGCAAGTTGAGCAAAAGGTACTAACACACTGAACAGTTTGATATGTGCATTCTAAAGTTAAGAAATGGTCTCAATGAGTGCATTTAAAAGAAAATAAATCAAGAAATGTTATGCTCATCCTGAAATTTCAACCCAAAAAAAACAAATATCCCTAACTTTTTGCGAGTAGTGTACATACATCTATATCAACCCATCTCTCTAGATCTATATGTACATAAGGGATATGCTGTTAAGGCTATGTCTACACAGCACTGGTTTTCATTATTTCAAATCCGCCTAAAATCCTACTGTAACCAAGTGCCCCACAGACCGCAATGAAAATCCATACTGTAGTCTACACAGCACAGATTTTTTTTTCCAGCCGGTTTTAAAATTCATCGGACTCCAGCAGATTTTACACATGCTTTATTTTACGCCAGATTCCCTGTACTCAACTGGCAGGAAATCCGAAAACTGACCCGCGCCAAAAACTGCACTATGGCAATGTTAAAATGTAGACGGATTTTGGATGCCATTTTAACATTGCTGTGTAGGTATAGCCTGACAGGAATGGAAGATGGTTTTCACAAATTATTGCTGGCAAACCCCTCACCATCATTTGAACACAAGAATAATAGAGTGGTGATCGACACTCATTATAGGGCAATAAAACTGCCTGAGTAAAACCAAAAAAAATCCCGTATGTCCTATGAAAACAGCCTCTACAGATTAGGACAGACCGACTGAAACCCCGACTTCTAGTTCTTGTTTTCCCGTGCAAAAAGCGGACCCAAACAAAAAAGCCCCCACAGCCCGCTCATATTAGAAGACGCAGCACAGACATGACAAACAGGATTAAGTGTCAACACAGACGTCTGGATAAAGGAGGGCAAATACTGCAGAAACAGCTATGCTTTATAGTTACTGAATGGTCATATACTGTGTAATGTATCCCCATTATCAAGAACCTATTCCTTTACTCCACCGATAGGAGAACACCCATCCAGTTTAGTAGAACAGTTAACTAGGTCACTAGCTCTGAACACCGTGGGGTCCACCAATATGCACGCTGTGGAGCACATTCAGCAACCATAGGGATGCTGCGTGGAGACTATGGCACAGCTATTTTGGGTAGCCCCTCACCATTTTCTGCTCAGGAAAGGGACAGCTGTTTCTGGCACACATATTGCAAAGCGTGTGACTTGCAAACCAAGCTTCCTTTTTAACCCCAACACTACAAAAGGGATAAACCTTGAGTGAATATGGTTTTACAGCCTAATTGATATGTTCCAGACTTCGCTGTATACAGGAAACACCTGAGCAAGATATCTTTACAGTGCAAAAACAGGGGGAAAGCTTCTTTTCTGTAGCATAAACTACAAAAAACCACAGACTTAAATGGATACTCCCATTTCACTGATTAGAGTTAAACATATAGGCAAAGAAGCATTACCAAATACATTGCTGTTCTGATTCTGCTTCCCTTCAGAGCTAGAGCAGTACTCAACTCCTGCTTGTGTCCACAAGCTTCCTTAGGTTACTGGCCACCTCTTTCTGCTCTCTCAGTCCTGTCCGGATGGTGAGGTCTCCCTGATCAGCAGCACAGGAGTTTATGTTACTTACTGACCAGCTTTATCCCTCTAGAGGTCTGTAGCCTTGTGCCAGCTGTTAATAGCCCCTCTATCTTTAATAGCCTCAGCTAGGAACAGCAGCGCTGATATGCCAATCATTGCTGAAGAACCACCCACAGCCTGAACAGGAAGTGGGCACCTGAAGCAGACCATGGCTCTGTGAAACGGCATGAGAACACCTGCCTTTAGAATTTTATAGCCTTGGTTAAATGGATATATAAAAAAAAACAAAAAGCTTTACTGGGAGGAAGTGGTTTAAAGCCCAGTGTTGGGGTTTTGTTGTTAAAAATTTTATATAATATAATACACAATATATTATAATATTTATATAACACACCATATATATTATATAATATTAACACCACACAACATATAATAATTATATATATATATATATATATATATATTATATATACATACACATATTATATTATATAATATAACACACACACACACACATATAAATAATATATATAAATATAACACACACACACCACAAATATAAATAAAAATATAAACACAACACACACACAAATAATATATAAAAATAAATACACCCACCACCAATATATAAAAAATATATATAAAATGTGTGTGGTGTTGTGTGTTGTGTTGTATATATATAATATATATATATAAAGGTGTGTGTGTGGTGTGTGTATATAATATATATAATATATATATACACAACACACACACACATATAATATATATAAATACCCAACACAACCAACACCCACATAATATTATAATATATTAAAGTAATAAATATATATATATATACCCACACCCACAATAATATAATATAAAACACACACACATACATAATATACATAAAATATAAATATATATATATATAATATATATAAATATAAATACAACACACACACATATATATAATATATAATATATAATATTTTAAAATACACACACACATATATATATATATATATAATAACACACATAATAATATAATACATATATAAACATACACACACACACACACATATATAAACATACACACACACACACACACATATAAACATACACACACACACATATATAAATATATACACACACACACACACATATATAAACACACACACACACATATATATATAAACACACACACAAAATAATTAATATATCTCCATAAGACAATTAATATCCTTAAATTAGATCATATTTTCACTTGACGATTCACCCCCCTTATAATGTTGTGTGTTGGGGGTGTGCCGTGGTGGCGGCGTGCGATATATAATTTTTATAATAATACCATACATAATATATAATCATACTATACCACACAAGGGAAAATTCAAGACTCTTCAAGCAAATCTGTCAAGTGATTCCTGCTACCTTACTAGAAAACAGGATATGACAGAAGAGAAACGGAGCTCTGTGACATATAAAGTTTTATAACTTGAAGCCAGTTTTTTGAGTAAACGGTAAAGTGAATCCTAAAACTAAAAGTGAAAGTCCTTATGCCCCCTCCCACCCACACACAAAGTGACAATTTTTTTTTTTCTGTACACACACCAATACAGGGAAGGCTGCTAATAACTGAATATGGGCAGGGTAGGGTAGGCATGAATTTGACTGTCTCTAAAGGAGTTGTCGGGATTTACTCTGCTTTTCATTTAGAAATTCGGCGTCAATTCATATACAAACCTATAGATCAGAGTTCAGCTTCTCTCTCTCGATGACATCCTGCTCCAAGAGAAGAGCTTAAACCACCTAAAAAGGTCCCCTTAGAGACATTACAGATCACTATGTAAGAAGCATTAGGCTATGTCTACACGATAATTGTAAAAGTCCATCAGATTCTGCTATGAACCCAAACAGTATTTTAATAACTGTTTTTCCTTTTTTACCGCTTTTTTGGCGCAGATTTTGCGGTCGATTTTCAGCCCATAAACCTCAAACTGGACTATAATCCGCCATTTTCATAGATTATAGAACATGTCCTAAGTTTTTTGAACAGATTTCGGATTTGAAAGCCAGCCTCAGAAAACCCGAGCTGTGTAGACTAGAGCTCGGATTTTCTATTGAGAAAAATGGGGATAATTTGCAGTCGGATTTTTTACGGATTTTAAATATTAAATCCGCTTAATAATCCAATTGTAAACAAGTGCCGTGTAGATGAACCCTCAGCTTCACTGTTCCAATAGGATGTGCTGTGTTAAGTCTCAAGCTAGAGAACATCTGTACAATAGCTATTTTTACACAATATGAACGTACTTAAAGGGGTTGTCTCACTACATTGAATCATGTTACCACAATCCTGTTTTCTTGGTTTCATTTTGAATTCAGGGACGTGTTTACTGGCTTCTACTAGGCTGCAGTAAACACCAGGTCTGTAGCTATAGCAACCAGTGCTGGCAGCCTATCAGGATAGATCAAACAGGTCTGTAGCTATAGTGACCTGAGGAGCTGATGCAGCCCATACAAGAGGGGATATCTTGGAATAGGTAGGACACTGTTAATGGACATATATTGCAAAGTGACTTGTTTTTGCAAGATCTTTAACATAAAAAGCAATCCTTGTAGTGAGACAACCCCTTTAATGTTCTATCCAGTAAAAACGTTACTACCTTTGCTTTGGGCAATATATACTGTACACATGTATATTCAAGCTTTACAGATTGTGTTATGTTGGGCCACTGAGGCCGTTCCTTACATTCGTATACCAGGCAGTCAATTCACAGACGTTCCAGTAGTCAGGGCACATAAAGCTACTGAGCACTGTGGGGCTGTAGAAAACTGGCTTCATAGATTCCTGAGCACTCATACAAAACCGAACTTGATAGAAGTACCTTATCAAAGGTGTAATCTAGACAAGTTAATGGATTACTCTGGCATGCATGTGGCATAAGGGGAAAAGTGCACTGAGTTAAGCAGAGTTTCAGTAGCCTACTTATGTCAGCAATATGCCAAACTGAACATAATGCGCTATTACTTAAACTCCAAACTAATGAATTAAGGTAACTACATTAACAAGGCCACTTCTTATACAAGCCTTTGTGCAGCTACACGAACCACCACTAATACGTACCATACTTACCTTGTACGGTAAAAACCGGTGTACTACAAAGAAAAAACTACTGACATCTGTTATAAAGCAATAGCCATAATCTACTCATTACAATATATAAATATATAAATACCAATTGCAATATTCACAGCAGGTGCCTTAGCTATTGTGTCACTCACATTGCATACATATTAAAAGGCTTGAACAAGGTACAAAAAACACATCTATTTCTTCTAGGTGTGGCATTACAATTAAAGGAGTATTCTCAGCACACAGTCTAGCTTTGAACACTTAGGCAAAGGTAAAGAACTATTACCAAATACATTGCTGTTCTGATTCTGTCTTATTTCTGAGCTACAGCAGTTCTTCTCTCCTGCTTGTGCACATGAGCTTCCCTAGGTTACAGACCACCGCTCTCTGTTCTAACAGCCCTGGCCAGGATGGTGACATCACTTCCTGCTGTGTCTTCAGCAGTACAGTAGCTTATGTTTGCTACTAACAAATGTTAACCCTTTGGAGAGACCCGTAGCCTTCTGCCCTGCTGCTAAAACCCTTTCATAACTAATATCCCTCCAACAGGCTTAACTAGGAACAGCAGAGCTGCTGTAGAACTAGTCACAGCCTGAACAGGAAGTGTGAGCCTGAAGCTGGCTGTGAAGAGTAGGCTTTGTGAAACAGCATGGTGAGAGCACCCCTTTAAATAAATAGGGCTACGTTACAATACCAAACACAGCCTATACGAAACCAGGTCTGGAAGAAAGTAGCCTTATTTTGAAACAATCATTTTAATTTGCACCACATTTTCTATTGTGTTTGCAAAAGGCTACGAAAAAGTGGAGTGTAAATCTACAGCCACATGGCAGAGGACAAAAAAAATAATCAGAATCTGACCAGTATTTTAAACTCTTTTCGTTTTCTTCACCTTTTTTCGCCACGGATTGCAGATTTTGGTCATCCCATTCGATTGAACGGTACTATAATCAGCCGGTTTCAAGTGATACATACATATATATATATATATATATATATATAGAACATGTTCTACGTTTTTTGACACAATTTTTGGATTTGAAATCTAACCTGAAAAAAATCTGAGCTTTGTGTACCACACAGGTCTATGGGGATGATTTACAGTCTGATTCCTAAATACTGAAGCCGCTTAATAATCTGACTGTAAACCAGTGCCTTGTAGATGTAGCCTAACAGCTATTGGCTGATGTAGTTCAATCTGTGGTGTATAGGCACGTTACAGCTGTAGACATGTAGGCTTTGCACTTGTTTTAACCATATCCTAGAAGAAATCTGATCACACCATGAGACTTTGTTACCTACACATTTTTTGTTCATGTTTTGGCAATATGTTGCATCAGGATACCATCATATAGGCAAGTTGAGATGAAATGGGGCCTTGACGTACGTTTCTTCTTTCTTTGGTGTCACAGCTACAACAGACACTGAAAAATGTAATTTCCAATTTAATGTCTATTTTTATACGTATAAGACAAAACTAAATAAAAACCTGACGCTTTGGTACTATCCGTACCGAGGTCAGTAACCCTAGAGAAGGACTCCGTAGAGTTTACGGACAACAACGATCATCTTTCATTTCAAGTCTCATTAAGTGAAAAAGTCCATAAAGTGAAATGTGATTTCCTGGGATGGGAAAAGGATTCAACGAATCTGAAAAACAACGGTAGATTCATTCATTTTCCCATTTAAGTCAAACCAATTATGTGTTTTACTAATTATATCTCAAAGAGAGAGAAGTAAAACATTAGCAGTGAACCCAAGAAAACTTTAAACAAAATGAAAGCTCTGGAGTTGGAAGGCGGCTTCTGACAATTATCTGGGGAATCCAGCTTCCCTCCAACAAGGCTCCACTCATACTCTCCAGCTTTGCTGGGATCGCATCAAAATATCCCCAGAAAGTGTTTACATTCACGCAGGGTTCACATAGAAGGTCAGGCTGACAGGAAAAAAGCTGTACGATAGGCACAGAAAACATAGCGTATCATTCTACAGTCCACATACAATGTGCACTATTAAGTCAGCACTTGCCACATCTAATGAGATAGTAGACATCAAGACGAGACGCACCCACATCAACACCACAGGTAAGGGCCCAAGTACATGGCGGAGCCAGATACTCGGGAGAAACTGAGCCCGTTGTGGCACCATCCTATAGGGACTGTGCATCACCCATCAAGTTCCTTTGGGAGAGATGTCATTAGAGAATAACCTAGACAGGGTAAGGTAAGCCCCTTAGCACTTCTATGGGTGCCCAATTACAGCTCCAAGGCTTAAAGGGGTTTTGTCATGAAGTAAAATTGACGTGGGAAGCTTGCAAATGAAATAAACATTTTCACCATTCATTATTATTAAAAATTCTGCACCGTTTTTGTTTTAGCTGCTCCTGAAGTGATCCATTGTTTACAGCTCATCTCCAGGGGATACAACCAGGGCCGAGAGCTCCTCAGTCCTGGTCACACATCGCCTCTCCTCTCAGGCAGCTACTGAGTGTTCAAACCCCCAGGTGCTGTCACTCTACTTCCGTATTCCTTGGTAATTAGTCAAACAGTGCAAATAAATAAAAAAGAAACCTCAATCAGGTCTATGCATTGATAAAGAGGAAAAAAAAATCCATAGGTTTGGTTCCTGCAGGGATTTGAACCTAGGACCCTTGTGCTTGGAGGCAAAAACTTTACCTCAGCTACTGACAATGATTAACATAAAACAGAACTTTCTTAGACTACAGAGAGGAAAGGCATGGTGATGTCATCCTGCAGGGTCACATGATATGCACTTCAAACAAATCACACACGTCCCCTTCTGAGCACCCAGAGCTGAAGAGCTGGGTGCAGGAGGTATGAAATGAGATTGTGGAAAAACCCCTTTAAGGCTATGTCTACACAGCAGTGGACAAAAAACGACTTGAAAACCAAATCCTAAAAATGTTCATAAAACAGATTTTTTTTGTCCACCGTCTCAAAAGCTGCTGGAAAAGGTCTGTTTTTTGGTGTGTATTTTTGGTTTGTATTTTTTTGGGCTTCTTTTTGCAGAGATGCGCAATAGATCCACTATGCATTTCTGCCAAAAATACACCCAAAAACATCTGCCGCTTTCCATAGACTTCAATGGTACATTTTCTGGGCTGCTCTAGCGTTTTGTGCAACATGTTTCAAAAAAACGACCAGTAAATAAAACGAGCAGAAAAAACAGAAGATGTTCTGTGAAGACAACAGGAGGTTTTTACTATAGAAGTCTACGGGAAATCTTTTCAGTTTTTTCAGCTTTTTTAGAAAATGAAAAACGCTTAAATACCGGAATTTTTCTGTGCAGTAGACACATAGCCTAAGGATATGTCCACAGAAAAAGTAAAATTCTACAATGTGGTTTTCAGGGAGTATTTCATGTGGATTAGACCATCTCAATGGGGTTTTGGACGCGAATCCGACATACAAATGTTTTGGATGCGTTTGACACAGAATCAGGTGAAAGAATAAACATGCTCTAGGTTTTTTTTTTTACTCTTAAAAACCGACTGAGAAAACACACATTGTACGAATTACAAATCGTATTTTCTATTGAGGTTTATGGGGAGGGTTTTATTTTGTGTTTTAGATGAGCATTTTAAGGCGGAATCCTTAGGACTCTGGCTTGAAATACTTGTCAAGTAGACAAGTCCTTAGTGTTACGGATTTCGCTTTGTTTTACAAGGGTTTAAAGCTAAAATAAACAACCATTGGAATTGTTTGCTAACCTTTCCATACTCCTCCCTACAGGATAGCAAGAAGCAGAGTCGGAGTATCCTAAGTGTGAGACTACACAAGCAGTCGGCCACCACTGGCTGCACGAGTTTGTCAGTATCTCTTGCGTGGGGAGGTGTCTGTTGGTTGTACCATGGCCACAACACTACCACGTCGGGTGTTCCTACCACAACTGCAGGGTTTTGTTTGTGGCCTAACCATGGACAGACAAATCTGCATAGAAGCTGTAGAAAAACACCATTGGCAAGACCATTCGCAAAATTTAGGGCCACATGTATGAAACGGTTTAGGTCTAAAACTCATTTTTCCCATAGTAACCTATGGGCAAAAGGGAGTTTTAGACCTAAACAGGTTCATACATGTGGCCCTTAGATTCTGTATTTGAGAAGCATATGTCAAAAAAATAATTAAAAATAAAAAACTCCTTGCAATGCCAAACCGTTTCGGACATTTCAGGTAGATTCACGTGGTGCATTTCCACATGCGTTTGACACATCACAATGTGCATGGAAAAAAAAGGGTGTAAATTATCTTAAACAGAAGAAACACACAGAGTCAGCTCACCTATTGTGCAGGATGGCCAATATCCCAAACGCACGTCCCCTGCTCCAGCAGCATAAAACGAGTAGTCGAGGCAAAAAAAAAAAAAAAAAAAAAAAGTATTCGGGACAGTGTAAGATGGATAGCCAAGAGTATTCGGGACAGTGTAAGATGGATAGCCAAGAGTATTCGGGACAGTGTAAGATGGATAGCCAAGAGTATTCGGGACAGTGTAAGATGGATAGCCAAGAGTATTCGGGACAGTGTAAGATGGATAGCCAAGAGTATTCGGGACAGTGTAAGATGGATAGCCAAGAGTATTCGGGACAGTGTAAGATGGATAGCCAAGAGTATTCGGGACCGTGTAAGATGGACAGCCAGAAATGTAAAATGAAATCAGAATTTTATTAGTGTCCATAGAGGCATAAAATATATAAAGGTATATTGAAGGAAGGCAAAAACATGCCAACACACAAAATCACTGACGCGTTTCAGGCACTATGTGCCCTTAGTTATAGCACAGTAGCAAAGTATCTTGCGGGTTTGGGCGGTGATGCACACCACTCAGGAACATGGGGCAGTTTTTATGGGTTGTGTGTTGCTTTATGCAACACATAGAACAGGAGGGCAATCCTCTACACATTTTTTTGCACATATTCAACGTGGAAAAAGGCGAAGGAGGTAGAGCACAAATGTATCCTCCTGGATGGAGCTAATCCGCGCCCATGAGGACATAAAACATGATATACGTCCCTATATTTTCCTTCGAGGAGAATTGCTTTGTGAATCTCGCATTAGCGTATTCATCTAAATTTACCCCTTTAAAAGAGGTCTGCATTGTATATTCTACCCACTACAACCCCAACATACGCATCAGGGGAGAGCACACCGCTTCAGTCTACTATTAGAAAATTAACCAGGAAAGAGCTCACCCGGCCATTCACTGCATTTTTCATTTAAAAAAAAAAAAAAAAAAAAAATTTAAGTAAACATCAGAGGGAGGGCTGAGAAAATGACTTTCTACTTCATGATAAAACAGATAGGAATCGCAATAAAATGGGTTTTCTACAAGGTTGCTTCACCAGATCTTGTTTTTATTAGAGGAAAAATGACTGATTTAAACTTTCACCCTTTTGTCCTAAATGAAGAAAGTACACAACGCACAATTGCATCATGAGAATGTAAGATAGAAATGATAGTAAAATATATGAGCATGCCATACACTGGCTTCCACCCTTATCGCTGATCTGCTCATATTTCAGATTAATATTAAAGTGGCATAGTCTACTTAAGAATTTCCGCCTGATTATCCAAAACGGGCGCCAGGTTATCGTTCTGCCCAAGCTCAATCCGCCTCGGAATACGATGGTGGCCAAATAAAAGCCATGAGGTTTGGAAAAGTACAGCTCTTAGGCTCTGTCTACACTGCACAGAAAAACTGCCGTTTTTTCAGCGTCTTTCATTTTCTAAAAACGCTGGAAACGACTGTAATCATCTCCCATAGACTCTAATGTAAAACCCTCCTGCTGTCTACACTGAGCTGCTTTTTTCTGCTCGTTTTTTTTACTGGTCGTCTCTTGCAACACCAGAGCCGGGCAAAAAATTCACTACAGGAGTCTATGGAAAGCGCCGGACGTCTTTTGACGCGATTTTTCAATGAAAACCCTCCCAGCAGACCGAAGTCCCACCTATAGTGGGTGTTAATAAAGGTTATATCAAATTTCCATAGAAGTGGCTGATGTGTCCTTTTTTGTACCTTTTGTAATAAAATGCTTTGGTCGCTATCAATTTTTGCGCATTTGATATTTTTTCGCTAAAAATACGTTTTTTACGGATTTTGGTGTCAGAATAAATTTTTTTTACGAATTTTGGTGCTAAAATCCTTTTCTTAACTTATTTTGGTGCTAATAAAGTTCTCTCATTTCTGACTGCAAAAATGTTTTTTTACGGATTGTGGCACTAATAAGGTTCACTTCCAACACTGAAAATACCTTTTTTTATGGATTTTGGTGCCAGAATCCGTTTTATGGATTTTGGTGCTAAAATCGTTTTAACTTTGCTAGCATCATAATTTGTTAAGAAAGTATTTTAGCGCCAAAATCCATTTAAAAAAAAAAGTATTTTTAGCGTCAGAAGCGAGAACTTTATTAGCGCCAAAATCCACAAAACTGCTGATTTTAACACCAAAATACGTTAAAAAAAAAAAAAAAAAAAAGGATTTTTGTTGACAAATGCGATATAACTATTAGGGCCAAAATCCGTAAAAATGCAGATGTTCGCACCAAATTCCGTTAAAAAAATGGACTTTAGAGCCAAAATCCATGTAAAAAAAGTATTTTTGGCAACAAAAGCGAGAGCTTTATGAGCGCCAAAATCCAGAAATATGCAGATCTTAACACCAAAATCCGTTTAAAAAAAATTTACTTTAATGCCAAAATCCGTAAAAAAAACGTATTTTTGGCGACAAACGCAAAATAACTTTATTAGCGCCAAAATCCATAAAACGACTACAAGATGACATATAAATGCAATGATGCGCTTTACATCGCCTTTTGTGGAGCGGAGTTACATCCAATGGCTTAATTTATGCATACATTAAAAAAAACAAGCTTGAAGACAAGCAAAAAACGCGTGTTAAAAATGCGCCAAAAAACGCAAATTGCGGCAAAATAACGGCCTTTTTTTCCAGCTGCTTTGGACAGGCAGTGGACAGAAAACGCAGTTTCATGAACGTTTTTAGTAATTCGTTTTCAGGTTGTTTTTTTCCCACTGCAGTGTGGTCATAGTCTTAATCATGCCATTAGACTGCCATACTTCTCAGCTGAAGAAAAGGTTAACGCCATTAATGAAGACCCTTATAAGACATTTTCAGTCTACTATGTTTTAATGATGAGAATGGGTCAATACCTAGCATATGGTGTCATTTATTCCTAAGAAAAACAGTCACTGGACAATTCAAAGATAACAAAATAAAATAATCAGTGGTGAAGGGGTTAAGCAGCCCTTTATAATGAATATAAATACACATGCACTTAATGTAGCCAAGCTTTGCTCTTGAAGGAAATGAATTAGCCCACTGGGGAGAGTTGAAAGCCAGGCTGTTTTCCATTTCATTACTGGAACCACACAAGAAATCAATGCAATCAGATAGATGCTTTGTGGGTGACACAGCTAACGGTTCAATCATTTATCAGTTATATCACTGAACTGATAAGAGAGGAGCTTAGGGTAATATTACACACTAAAAAAAAAAAAGAAAAAATACACAATAAGAGTTTGAAGGCAACAGCGCACTCCCCAATGCAATAAAATCTCCGCTGATAAGTAAAATATAGCCAAACAGCTCTACATGGGAGAGAGGGGCTGATTAGCCAAACATGAAATGGCAGATTACAACAAGCCTTGATATAGTAGGAAACATTTTATTCTCGTCATCGCCGGCCTGGAATAACTGGAGCTAGATGGGTCACTCACACATCACGAAGAGGTGCAGAAAAGCTATAGCAAAGAAAAACTATCCATGTATGCAGCACAGTAGTCGTGGGTGTTACACATGATCTACCTTAAATGTAGTCAATATAGGCTCCAGGCTAGAATGTTACGCTGCACCATTAGTAGAAAAACCCCCCCATAGGATCCAGTACCAAGGGCTTTGCTGCTTCAAGGGTTAACGTCCAGAATACTTATCGAAAAGAAACATTAAAAAGTAGCGTCACAAGGAACAAATGCTTACATGTTTCTTCGATTATGCACTTTATCAGGGGTGATTACCCACAATAGATGTAATTGTGACTAAAGCAAAGCACGCCGAGTATAACTGGTGGGCACCCTCAGGCCATGCGGCTTCTTTTATTGGTTTCTGATATTTTTGGCACTATGCTTATTTCCCGTTTATCCCAGTACCTGTCACTTTTGGGCTCATAACTATAAGAACATGTCCCCACGGCACGGTTTTTCAGCCGATTCTCGATATTGAAAACCGGCTGCAAACCGGCTGAAAAACGTTTACACGGACCGTAATGGAAAATCCGTGCAGCGGTCCCCACTGTATGGATTTTCCGCCCGGCGGCTTTTCAGTCCGCCGGCGGTCCGAAAAATATAGAACATGTTCATTCTTCCGACCAGTTTTTGGACGAATATGAACACGTCTATGTGAAGGGGAGGGCTTTTCTCTGTGTGCACGGCACGAAAACAGGACAAATCCCGGTTGGATATAGCGACCGGTATTTGTCCTGTGCCGTGTAACAGCCCCTTAGTTGTGGAGAGTTAGGCTGTGTCCACACGGCAGTATGCAAATCCCGGCCGGATTCGGATCAAAGAATCCGAACGGTATTTTGACATCTTTTCCGTGGTGTTAGGGGACGGTTCTGTCCACGGTTTGCAGATTCACTCGTCTTCCTCAACCACTGACGTGTTATACCCAAACACCGGGCAGAAAAATAAACATGTTCTAAGTTTCTCGGACCGTGCAGCAGAAAAATCGCCAGTGGTTGACAGGCGACTTTCAAATCCGAAAATGGTCTGTAAACCCGACTGAAAACCCTTGAAGCCCTTACAGTCATATTTAGCACATTCTTATTATCGGTCTTCTTTCTTTTATCTGGGTCTTTTCAGTTTCTGAATTTTACTTTCCTTTTTTTTTGCCTGATGTCGTCAGTGTTACTATTTCTCACATACACTTTTATTAAAGAAAAAAATATACAGCCTAATAAAAAATATTTTTACTATTTGCACTTGTATGTTTTTTGGTTGATTATTGGTTGGTGCTTTTTGGAGATTCCCTACAGACTAGGGAGCTTTTTTTCTTGGGTTCTGTGTGATCATTTGGTTCCATATCCTCTGGCTACCAATCACTGGAATGCTTGAAGGGACACTACCACCAAAATTTTCATTTTTATACTATGACGAGCAATATGTTACTACTAAATGGATGGATATATATCTATATGAAGCTCCTCTATTTACATTACTTCCTGGCTTGTTCCAGACTCCCCCCCCTTTGTCAGCTCTAATGGCACAGCAGTAAGAGGATTGCTTAATGGTCCTTCTTTCTGGTCAGAGAAGTGTAAGTATTATCAGCAACACCTGATAAGTATGAAGAAAAAAAAACACCCAGTGCAGAAAGATTATCCCATTATTCTTTCATGTATTGCTTCTGCTCTAAGTTTATCTACTCCTGTGGAGAGAACAGAGCAATCATTATGGAATTACCTACTATTTATGAGGCCTACTTACCTATTTATAAGTAGCAGCTGAAGTAAGATTAGTCTGCGTGACCATTCTTACAGTTAGAGAACAGTATTTTACGTAATTATGTAATTTTTAATTGCATAGGACTGCCAAATTAAAAAAAAAGAAAAAAAAAACACCACTTTCTAGAAGGATGGCTGCTTCAGGGTATACAGCAGATTGTTATCCTAATTCAAGATATAATATGACCGTAACACACTTATGTCAGCAGAGCCTGATAAAGGCCATTTTAACAGCTAGGAGATAGACCATGAACAAGTGATTAACTAAATAGCAAAACCCAGAAACAATAAAAGACTTAGGCCCTGTTCACACGACTGATTTGGCCGCGGTTATGGCCGCGGCCAGAACCACGTCCAAATCACGCCCAGTTAATTAACATGGTTTCCTATGGGAAACCGCGTTAATATTCACACGCCGCGGGTTTGGCCAAATATTTTTTTTCCCAAAGATGATGACCTGACCATGTTTTTCCATACTGCTGGTCAATTAAACGCGTATAAAGGACATATTACACTTCCTCACACAGGGTCCAACATGATACACACTGCTTACAAGTAGTAGAGACTAAAGTATATAATAGTAACGGTATTCTGTTAAAAAGATTTTCTATTAAGCCCTACTATCACCTATGCGTTAGTTCTAAAAAATGAATGGAAAAGATAATTTTATTAAAAAAGTATTAAAAAAAAAGTTTACAATTTATAAAAATGATTGAAAAGCTCTTCTTTTCTGCGCACACAGAGCAGTCTGTAAACAGGGTAACTATAGAAAGCCTCATTCTGTAAATAAGCAGAAGTGCCCCTGATGGATGGAAGAAGCAGGATAAACATATTACAGTTTAGGGAGACTCCAATCCTATGCGCTCAGTTACGTGTGATGTGTGAGCCTTTTACTCAGTTTGACATCGAGGATGTGGGAGACTGTTTAGTCTCCACAACTGGACTCTTCAGAAAACTCTGAAGAAGTGTGGAGTAGGGGGTGGCGGCAGCACAGACATGTATTCCTCTGAGAGGAAAAGGGCCTGCATGTACCCCCATGTAACCCAGGGAAGAAAGGAGTGTCACAGGAAGGGGGCTGATGAATGTAAGAATAGACCAACTATGAGGGTAAAGCACAAAGGAGTACAAACATCTGCCGAGAGATCTGAAAATGTGGAGAATTCAAGGCGGACACTCTCAGGGCTTGTATACAGCTTCTGCTTTTAACTTGCTTTCATGCAGGTCTCATTTTGTGATCTTCATTTGTGCAACATCAAACTGTGCACAGGACAAAAAAAAAAAGGGGTCAAACCTACAAAACCCAATGCTACAGCAAAAGGATTTGAGAGCCAGTTACTTACTACTATACATTTTAAACTCAAAATATCAAATCTCTTTAAATCAGCTATCATTAGCTGTGAAGCTGTCGTAATTAAACAAAAAAACAATAACTCTAAAATTAATTTAAAAAAAAAAAAGACAACAAATAAAAAAAAAATTAAAAAAAAAGCCCTAGGATATTTCTGGGAAGCCTTATGAAGATTTTGTTTGTGTTTCTCCCTAATATAATTCTTGTGCAGATGAGTTCACACTGAATAGAAATGTCGCTTTGTCTTGAATGCTCATTAACCTCTTATGAGGACACGGCACATATTTTACTAATGGTATTATATATACACACTGGATTTTGCACAGGAGGGTAAAAACAAGAAAACAAAAGTAATAAAATATATGCAATAGAAACATCTATATTTCTCCTATGGTATTAACTTTCATGTTGAGAGAACTCCAACCCTAGCCATTTTAACCATCAGATAACATAGTATATAGTGACCACTTCATCCAAGTGGTTAGACAGAGAGAGCAATAACTGGACACCAACGGGCTCCTATGGCAGCTGGCGATCTAAGAAAAACTCAAGGTCTGCCTCATGTGTATGCTTAAAATGATTACTTCAGTTTTGCAGTGTATTATAGCTATAAACTACTAATCAAGTATTGGAGAGTGCTATATGATTAAATGACTGCATGGTAAAATCCCATTGGAGAACAACGTCTGCACGTGCATGTGCGCATATGCACACACTTAATTTTTATATATATAAAAATGTAATATTTTATATATATATTATATATTATCTCAATAACTCTGTAAAAGGTAGATTAGATGTGAAGTGTAAAACTTGTTTCCTTCCCCTTACATTATATAAACATTTTACACACACTATAGAATTTACATTTACAAATACACACAAGCACAATCGAATTTATATTTACACACAAGTACATATGGTTAAGCTATTATTTATGCTGCATAACAAAACTTAAGAAACAAAACGTCAGAAAAAATTACAACTTATCCCACAAGAAAGAAAAAAAAAAAAAAAGGCCTCTATAAGGCTGACTTGTCAAAACTAGAAACAAAAAAAAAAAAAAAGTTATGGATCCTTAAATCCTGAAATGCAGTGTGGGAAGAAAAGAAAATACATACATACATACACACAATATTATATATATATATATATATATATATATATACACATATACATATATATATATATACACATATACATATATACATATATATATATATATATATATATATATATATATATATACACACACACATATACACACATAATATACATACACACACACATATATATATACATATAATATTTAATATGTAATATAATATATTTATTTATTCATGTCTATTTTTAACTACATTTGGGCTGTTTCAGGTCAGTATACATTTTATCTGAGGGACAAAGTGTATTCTACTACACACTAGTGTGTCCCTAAGGTGTATACTGGTGGAAAACAACCCAATATCGGTCACAAGTACACTATGCATGGTTTACTAAAGCCTATGACTGTGCTACTATATGCACAAGCGCCCCTTTCAAAGTGTTTAGACATATACCTGCGTTATGTGAACAGGGTACTTGCCCCACACTTGAAGTTTTTGAATATATATATAATATGAATTCTGCTCCTTCTGCTTTAGAACAAGAATTTTTAATGTGACAAGTTTAAAGTAAAAAAGCAAACGATCGTCATTTTTCTACTCCGAGGAGAAATGAATTTTACCATTGACCATTGTTCCTTCATACAAGATGTCATACAGCCAATCCAACGACATCATAATTAGGCTATTTGAACCTCCCCATGACTCTACACATATGCAACCTTCAAAGATAAGCATCTTTCAATGATGATGAAATGACATCTTCTCCCTTGAAATGTTATCTGGCATTCACATGAGCTTCCTAATGAGAAGCCCCACAGCCAATCCACTTTAGTGCTGGCACCTGCAAGGATTATTTTTGTTTCAAAAATGGCAGCTTTCTGCTGACACCTACATGTTCATGTGCAGTTTAGTTTCCAGCTCTGAATGCATTGAGGAAATGAGCCTGTAATGCAGGCATTATACACTGCACAAACCAGCCACTAGAATACCTTTCTACAGAACACACACTCCTCATGCATGAAAACACTCTAAATAAATGCAGGTAATAGGCACTTGCTAACATGGTGAAGACCGGCCTAAAATAAAGATGGGGCAGAGTTGATGTCGCTGCCACTGGTTTGTTGGGTGAAGGTGACACATCTGGAAGATGGATGCTCCAGAGAGGATCCCTGGCAATCAATCAATAAAGATAGTTTAATTGGTTTATTGTCCCTGCAGGTTTCTTATCTGCATGTACAGACACAGACTTTCTTTCGCAACCTAGGGAGAATAGAGTTTCAGCTTTCCCTCATTTTTGACCCAGCATTTTATGGAGACCGTTTTTTTTTTGTTTTTATAAACCACAACAAATAAGAGTCATAGGTAAGAATACAGAGACCCGGTCCTAATGCCACTAAAACTATTGCATACACACGTATTATCATACTAAATACTGTTAGACCATTGTATTGCCATATACATATATACATAACATGTAACCTCTAGGTAGCTCAGAGTGTTCTAGGACATCCATAAACTCCTACGGGGCCCCAGAGTCTCCAAAATGATGGTCATACAGTGTTTAAGTTCTACATACCGCTACGGGCGCTAGGTTAACAAACCAGAACTCAAACAAGTCATGAAGCTTAATAAAGCGGAAAACCCCAGACCCCATAGGGGGGATAGAACATAGCACTATAGGGTCCTACCTGACCCTTGCCTCCAGTTTATCACAGACGCAGCATTAGATTCAATATTAGAGCTATTTTCCACTAGAAGCTTTGTTTTAGTGGAGAACATCTCCATACAGTGGCTCTGCCACGTGCGTGATGCTTTAGCATGCATTTAAAGGGGTTGTCCGATGTAATAACATGTGTAAATGGGTCCAGAGCAGTGTACATTGGGAATATTAATAACATTAAATAATTACTTCCTGGTCCCCCGCTGCTGCTCCAGAGCTCCCCAGAATCTGCTACACTTCACTTCCGGGTTCTTGACCTAACACTTAGGAGAGACACGTTCTTTATAGTGAGTGAATGGAGAACGAGTCTCTACTGTGTGTTGAAATGGGAAATCAAGAGGATCTCTGGAGAGGCAGCAGCGGGTGATCCGGAGGTAAGCCCCCCACACACACGGGACCCATTTATGTATAACTTTATGGAATCACAAACTTCTTAACAATATCTCTTTAGCAA
The DNA here is from genome assembly GCA_025379985.1 of Phyllomedusa bahiana. Taxonomy (NCBI): domain Eukaryota; kingdom Metazoa; phylum Chordata; class Amphibia; order Anura; family Hylidae; genus Phyllomedusa; species Phyllomedusa bahiana. The sequence goes on along the minus strand of JAODAL010005720.1, from coordinate 64,750 downwards.
AAACTAAAAAACTTTTATACAACCAAAGCCAGAAGTGTTTAACTTGGCATATATAACAGTACAAGGGGGGCTCATGAACTGGTTGTCCAAAGCCCAAATAACTCCCCATCTGGAAATACAGTTCACAGAAGTATTTACAGGAAGTTTTATCTGCCACTGTACATCCACAATCCGACCACCTCATTTGGCAGGTTACATTTTATCAGGACTGTGGAGTCGGCAAGTCAAAGCCCCTCGACTGACTCCTCAATTTCCCAAACCTCCGAATCCCGACTCCCTCATACATGGCGCATGTTTAAGTGATAACTTTACTGTAGTAAAATGGTAACATCCAGCTGTTTATCACCTTATGCTACAATAATCAAGCTATTTAGGTAGAACAGACACTGACAAGCAAAAGGGTAACAATGTTTTGATCTTTTGAACACTTGTGGGTAGAGTTGAAGAAAAAGCTGTATTTGTATCCAAGTCCAGTCTGTACAGACATTGGGAATGTGTAAGAAGAGACCTGGGATCAGATTTTGGTCAAGATATGCTTGATTCTGATCCAGAGCCCAAAAGGATTCAGGCAGTATTGAAAACCAGTACTGACAAAATAATAAAAATTAACATTTTGATTTTTAGGAGCACAACAGTAACAATGCAGTTACAGGAAAAAATCTGTAGAAGTAATTAGATGCTAAATACTTGCAAGTCAAATTTATGTATAAGATATATATAAAATTACAGTAGCCTAATGTACAAAGCTGTAGTGGATGGTGAGATATGGAACCTGAAAGTCGCAAATTCAAAACATTGTTACCCTTTTGCTTGTCTGTGTAAAATATATTTATTGGATATGACTTTAGAACACAAAAAAATTGTAAATATGCAAAACACTGCAGGAACATTTGTGGAGTCTCTGAATTTGTTCTGAGATTTAGTATTGCCTCCATCAGATCCTGCATACATGACCTCACATCTGATCTCATTATTTCCAGGCTAGAGAACGGCCTCTCTACACTAAGTTTGGTTGGGGGCAAAGCGGTGACCACAGGGACAACATTCTTTAACAATGTCAGGGTATAAAGCAGGGGTGTCAAACTGCGGCCCTCCAGCTGTTGGGAAACTACAACTCCCCTCACGCCCACAGTTCTAGATTACACAAATGCATGATGGGAGTTATAGTTTCCCAACAGCTGGAGTGCCGCAGTTTGACACCTGTGGTATAAAGGAATTGCCTCAGCCACAGCCAGTTTTGATGAATGGTTGGACTCTTCTACTTCTTTGAAAGCAGGTGAAAATTTTACTGAAATCTGTTTGCCATGGGAGCAGAATCTTTCCCCCTGGGGCAGCGCTTTGCCTGCTCCATGTCATCAATTACACTCCTCATGTGATAAGGCTGAAGATATGGAAGCAGTAGCACTGGCCGGACCCAATTCCTCTCGCTCTTTGCATCGAACTAACTGGACCAACTTATTATATATTTTGGGAGTCAGAGTCGGTCCATTTTATTACGACTCCGACTCATGCAAAATAGGCACCGACTCCACAGCCCTGCATTCTAGGAGCTAGGAAGCCAATAAGCTTAGAAAACTTTCAGATACATTGCCAATGGGCAGCCATGAAGTCACAAGTCTATTTATTCATAATCAAGTCATAGTGAACAGTTCCGCGATGGCCCCACTAGAGGACACGTTACAGTATCAGATATAGGATACTACACAACAATAATGAATACATTTATTTATGGCACCATAAAGAACTCCCGACGGCCAGAATACACAGGCGTATATTAAACAAATGAGCATTCCTTCTCCCGTTACATTAAAGAATAAGCAGAAAAGCCGTTTTCTTGTAAAAATAAAATTATTATAGATGTTGCTTATCTCAATGCTGCAAGATCAGCAAAACTAGCATTTACTTTCTTAATAAAACCCTTTGATAACTTTACAAACAACATTCTGAACCCAGTAAAGAGAGGTGGAAAGGTCTTCTCGGTTTATAAAATCCAAATTATAGCATTGCCCATGGCAACCTGCTACTGCTTACACTAATATAATAAATCCCACCTCTCTTTTGTTAATACTGTGTTTGAAATGACCCTTGCTAATCAAGAGGAAAAGTTATTGGAGAATAAATTCTTATAGGATGATGTAGCCGAAATGATGATGAAGCTTTCAAATATTATAAGCTATAAAAAAAAAAATAAGAGCCAAGACATTTTTCTCTTATTATTAGGAACCAGTCATCGCCTCGAGCAGCCTCCTGTTCCCAGTGACTCAGGGGTTATGTGCACAAATGCCAGAACGTAAAAATGGAAACTTGTTAAACTTGCCGAATTAATAGACATTATAATAGCCTGCTCTTGAGACCACTCTGTGCAAATCCTGTCAAACTGAGAACAAGGGTTTCAATACTGCTCAGGACTCAAGGTTTTTTTTGGGGGTTTTTTAAATCAACATGTACAGTAGCCCAACATTTCTACATAAACGCCTGACTTTTTGCAGAGCTGGAAGTGGTGTTGGCCTGTACTTAATACACATACACCCATCTTTATGCATCTCTAGAGGTAGAATTATATATTGTAAAGGGTTCATGGATGCATGGCACCCAAAAAGGGCCATATAACTTCAATTTAACATTTCTCACATTTATCCCCCCAGTATTATAATAACCATACAAACTGTAAAATGATACCAAAACCGTTCTGATGGAAGTCCCCTCTAATGGTCAATTTATTTTTCTTATTCAAAAGCTTTATTAAGAAAACAAATGGTTTCATACATAGAGAGAAAAATGCCATATACAAATTATGTAGCGCCAATGAGAGAAAGGCCTCGTTCACATGGCTTATTCTGGGACTGATTGGAGCCGTACTGCGCGCCGTATTTGCACTGTAGTACGGCTCCAATCTGTCCCAGTAACTACAGTAATCCACAGTTCTCAGAGAACTATGGATTCCGTCTCTCCTCCCTGCTCTGCGAATATGCCGGGCGGGGAGAAAGTGACATGTGAATTATTTACGCCGTGTACGCGCCATGAATAATGAATGTCTATGGGGCCAGCGAGCTGCCGGCCCCCCGCCCCCCCTGCACGGCAGCCGGCGTAATTGCGGGGCGAAATCCGTCCCCGCAATTACGCCGGCAATAAGACGTGTGAACATTGCCAAAGCAGTATGCAACAGATACCCTGTTTCCCCGAAAATACGACGTGTCTTATATTAATTTTTGCTCCTAAAGACGAGCTAAGACTTATTTTTAGGGGATTTTTTTTTCCATGAACAATAATTCTCATTTATTGTTGAACAAATCATCAACATGTATTAATATACTGTAGTGATTTCATCACAAACATCAGCATAAGCAGCCAAACTGAATTGCATAAAAAAAATGCACTGTCTTATTTTCAGGGAAACAGGGTATCAAATAATAATGCTCACATAGAATACTATTATTACATAAATCAAGTCTACAGAGCCAACAACACTGGGGAGCAAAGAAAATTTTTTTGTGCCTAGAGATTCTGACCTTATTCGGGGTATTGGAGCGATGCTGGGTCCGAAAATCCCAATCATTTTGTTCTGTTTTCTGAGATGATGATTACATTGATGTACATTGTTCCTGTGATTAATTTGTGTATAAATGTGTAGTGAAGATGAATGAATTGAATTTTCTCCTGCACATTCAGGTTTTTGTTTGCATGTGTTCTTTAAATGTTCTATAATTTAGGTTTCACATGAATTTCCAACATTTTTTTAGTACAATACTACTTTCAGCAGCATATACTTGGCAAGATGGCAATGCCAGATCTCAAAAACTAGAGCTGATAGAGAAAAACGAGTGTCATTTTCAGAATCGGCACCCAAACATATTTAAAATGGTTCCAACTTTTAAGGCACCAAATTGAGTGTTCCCCAGTGAAGGGGGTTAAAAAAAAGGCAGGATGCAGAAGTAACTCCAATACATATATCACATACTGCAAAATTAACTGTTGGCTGTTGCAAGCTATAGATTTCAATTCACTATAACAAACTCTAAATCATAACATAAGGGGAAACCAGGGTATGGACAAGAGAAGACTGGTATAGAGCGTGAAGGCTTCAACACAAGATAGGTTTAGAAATGTCTCTAGTTAGACCACATAAGTGAACAAAATGGTGGGGACTAGCTAAAGCATATCAACCCATGCTAGATCTGTACCAATGATCAGCTTTAACAGTAAACTCTACAATCATAGAAATTCGCTATATTCCAAAAATTTACATTGCAGGAAATATTTGTTATAATATTTTCTGTGATTATTATATTTTATTATTGCTATTATAGAATATTAGATGAGGTTATAATATTTAGTACTACAACCATAAAATAAACACGCTATACATCTTCACAGACATCCATTGTGTAATATCTATGCCTCTTTCCTAATGAGCACGAAAACTAGAAAATAAACATGCTCTGCATATATTGATGGAGAGTTTTGAAAACGGTTATACAAATTCATAACCAAATACTTTAAAAACTCCAGTTCATAAAAGGTCGTTATTAATAAAAAGTTGCCCGTAGATCAACAAGTGCTATGGCCGTGCAAAGTCAATTGTATGTTATACTTTTGGCACTGCAGTCTTATCTGGCAGAGAATGGGTTATTGTCAATTCTGATGAACCTATCCAAGCAACGCAATTCCTACTAACCGGACACTTTTTAGCCTTCTTCAAACGTCTGCAATAGCACTCCTGGGCTGGAAATTATCAGTGCATTTATCACAGCATTACTAACCGCGCCAGCTCTCTGAGGCAGAACTGCATGCTCAATGCTTTATTTGTATTTAGCAGACCAACCTTTGCATTCTGTGCTGGGCTCTGATTTGCTCCGTTTTCACCAGAATTCCTACCCAAGTAACCACTAGTGTGCCCTCTAGATTGTCCTCATCTCTTCTGCTTTTACCGGCTCAAAATCAGTTAAAAAACTAAATGAAAAACAAAAAGAAATAGGAAAAAAAAGTACAAGCAACTGTAAGGCTTTGTTCACACGGCTTATCCATGGCGTATTTGTGGGGACGGATTTCGGCCGCAATTACGGCGTGTAGCGGGGGCGGCAGCTCGCCGGCCCCATAGACATTCATTATCCACGGCGCGTATCCCGCCGTGAATAATTGACATGTCACTATCTCCCCCCTCAGCGTATTGTGCGAGCGGGGAGAGGAGACTGAATCCATAGTTCTCTATGAGAACGGTGGATTACAGTAATGACTGGGCCGGATTTCAGCCCATAATTCGCGCAGTACGGCACGAAAAACGGAACGAAATCCATCCCAAAATAAGGCCTAGTGTAACGAGACACAACCTCTGGGAAAATTGAGGCTTAAACACACAGAGGATAGTCACCAAGATTTTCACTTAATAGCAAAGACACAAATCCTGGATAGGACACAAAATCTTTCAAAGCAGGGCGTTTTGGCTTCATGAAACTTGCCTCCAACAAATGACTGGAAATTACGGTAATTAATGGCATATGTTTTACAGATGAAGTTGAGGAGAAACTAAAGAATCCTCAACAAAAAAAATTCTCCATTTAAAAAAACTCTAAGGAGGAGCAACAAAGCATAAGGGGTATTCTTACTTATCACTGCAAGATAATTTAAAACAGACAAATATACACGTTTATCATATATATTTTATAATATTATATATATATATATAATATATATATATATATATATATAATATAATATATATATATATATATATATATAAAGGTAAACCAAATTATCACTGCAAAATAAATTTCCCTGCTAAGATATAACTTTCAATAGCTAATTTATAAATGTACACATTTATCCCCTATATATAAATACTATAAGGTGTCCAACCTATACAGATACCAAAGAGGAAATAACTGAGGTAGGTATATACTATAAACCCACCTCTCTAAACCTCGTCTGTCAGTGGGGTAATCACCCCGAAAAGAGCGGCTACGCTTTTTAAGGCAGGACTTAATTCCTCTATAAATGCCAAATTGACCAAAGTCCCCAGCATTCCTGAGGCGTTTCTCCCTAAAAACTAGGGTTCTTCAGGGGAATTTTCATATAAGCTGTAGACCTTAAGACACAAATATCACTTAACTGTGATAAAGACAATGTTCATATGGCACTATGATAATACTTAACTGTCCTGAGAGGCAACTGATGGAGCCGTCAAAGGAATACACCCATTCAGATAGTGGCATCCATGATGTAAGGCCTCCTGGGGTGCTGGGGACTTTGGTCAATTTGGCATTTATAGAGAATTAAGTCCTGCCTTAAAAAGTGGAGCCGCTCTTTTCGGGGCGATCACCCCGCTGACAGACGAGGTTTAGAGAGGTGGGTTTATAGTGTATACCTACCTCAATTATTTCCTCTTTGGTATCTGTATAGTTGGACACCTTATAGTATTTATATATAGGTGATAAATGTGTATATTTTAAATTATTAAAAGTTATATTTTAGAAGGTAAATTTATTTTGAAGTGATAATTTGGTTTAATTTACCTTATTTAAATAGTATATGTTGGTATTCTTAGGGTATTCTCACCTCAGATATTGATGGCATATAGAGAAAATAAGCCATAATGGTCTGATAGGTGCAAGAGATTGGACCTGCATCTTAAAAGTCGGCCCCCAAAAGTCTCTTGCAGAATGGTCCCACATGCACGGCACTTGCCATTCATTTCAATGGGAGATCTAAGGACTGCCTAGATGGGAAAAACATTTAAAATGATGACTGAATTCTTAGCGGCATGGACTTCGCTAGTGATAAATATTGTAAATCAGGTTGGTTCCAGAGCTTTCTTGAAGAGCAATTGACAGATCAGCTTTGCCCAATGGAGCCTTGCCATGGAACCATTTTATTTACCTTTTTCAGACTGTCTGCTGACCAGGTCATTCTTTTCTACTAATTGAATACGAAAAGTGTCTAAAACATCTACATTCACCTGTGTAAGGAGGTAATGTGTTGATGAGGTAATGACTGATGTTTCGTTGGTCCTTTATCTAACATTCTACACAATCTCATAGTTGAGATTGAGGTGTCATCTTCATAGATTCATTAGAATAAAAGTTGCAGCATAATTTTCTAGGCTAATGCAGACGGGATGAAAGTGACGAATCACAAGTCACCCACACTCCTTGATTGCTGCACTTTAGCTCACTGTAACCTTGTTTAGTACTGGTTTTCTAAACCTCATTTTATTCTGCAGTTTTTATAGTTCTGTCACAAACCTATACTGCGGTTTCCATCCACTTGTTTTTGTTGGGTATTTTCTATTTCCAAGTCTTTCTGTTTTCTATCTTGACACTGTAACGTCTTCCTTGGTCTACCAGTATGTTTTATTTTAATAACCTTCCCATTTAGTTTATATTGTCCCGAAATTGTATACACAGCTTACTGGGAACAAATATTAGAGCGTGATCAGATAATGAATAGCCAAAGACCATGTAACAAAATCAATTCTAGCATAATACTGCAAGTCTATAAAACACAACTTAAGACAAAAAAAACAAAAAAACAAAAAAGACTATAAGCAAAAAGGTCCAAAAAATAGTTAAGTAGAACTCATAAGTGACCAAAGTGGATATCCTAAATCTCAATCACCTCACTACTCTCAAAAACAAAGTTAGGGATACTTGGCTTGCGGGTGAAATTTATGAAAAACCTATAAATTTCACGCTACAGTGATATTTTATCCTGAAGGAAAGCCAGTTAAAACGTAGCATCCATTGTTGACTTTTGTTTCATTAAATTGCTGGAGATGAGAAAATCAACAGTGTAGGGTATACACCATCAAAAAATGACAAATGTCTCAATAATGTGTCATGTGGCCTTGAGCATCAATTACAGATAGGCAATGACATCTCATTCTGTTAAGTTGAGTTATTGACTGCAGAGGCCTAGCATCCCACTCTTCTTGAAGGACACCCCTGATGTAATTGGGGTTCAGGGGGTATAGTTACAAGAATCTACATGGTGTAGATTAGCCCTGTGTTGTTCATGCAGAGGCACAATGACTGGATTAATAATGATATGCAAGTAAGTAGTAAAGGCTTACCACTGTACCATTTAAAGTGTAGCACAGTTCTGTATTGTCTAGACACACCTGCCCACACTGTACCACCACCAAAGACTTGTCTGGTGACAACAGTGATGTAAAGTGCTCTCCCTGACATCGTCAGCATCATCAGCGGCCATCATTCCTGTTGAGAGCGAATCAACTTTCATCACTGAACAGCACTGAGGACCACAGGTCCCTCGTCCAGCGTAGATGTTCCCTGGCCCATGCAAAACGATGCCTGTGAATGGTGGTGTGGTCAGGTACCCTTGCTGGTCACCTGGCATGTAGACCACGCTGATGTAAATACTTATGAATTGTCTGAGGTGACACTTGGTTGCCTCTCGCCTCCCTTTAAGTGTATGGAGTTGTGTGGCATTCATCATCCGGTTCTGCAGGGCCTTGTTTACAATGAAGTGGTGATCACTGTGTGATGTATCCAATGAACATCCACTACTTTGCCTTTCTGTGACTCTTCCAGTCTCTGTTGCAACCTGCTGAGACACTCCAAGCTTAGTGACCACTTCCATCTGAGAACATCCTGCTTGAAGCCTCACAATGGCGAGGTAGCAGATCAATTGTAAGGTGTTGTCTTGGGCTCCGGATGTCAAAATGTGACCAGCATGATAAAAGAATGTTTAAATCCCAATTCAAATAGGTCCCCTAAATTTATTGGGCAATTTAGGGAACACCTGTTGTGAATTTTAATATTAAGTTCCTTGTTCGAGATCAGCAAGTTTTACCGAAAGAACTGAAATATTGAACTGTTGGAAATGTTCATTCTGAAGTTAAGAGATGGTCTCATTTAGTTCATTAAAATAAAAAAAGTTATAGAATTTTGGGCGACCTGTATGAACGGGGTTGCATCAGAATTCTGGCCTCAAAAAGCTGTAGTAGACCAGTTCTATAGATGTATGAACAGGTGCACTCCAAACTTTGGCGTGATAAGTGCCTTGATACCACGTCAAAGACACTTTTTAGCGCGCCAAAGTTCTGGGGCATTCTGGGGGCTTCGCACCACATTAGTAGAAGTAGACATTTATTATTCTTTGACGCCAAAGCTTTGGTGCAGAACAGTTAGAACAGCCAGACCAGGGTAAGGGTGGTCTGCCCGAGCCTCAGTTATCGTATTGGTATTAGACTGCGCCTGTATGCATGAACTGCAGAAGAACAGGTTCATACATTCTGGCACAGTCTATACTACCTTAAAGCGATTTAGAACTGGTGTATCAGTGCCAGAATTCATATATGTCGCCCTTCATGTTTATCCTGAGATTTAAATCAAAAGCCAAATATCCCTAACTTTTTGTGAGTAGTGCATCTTTATCAAAAAAAGAAACCGAAAGAGAGTCCCCAAACATTCCTTTTTTATTTTTACCCCATTGTGTTTTCCCCAAAATGAAGAAATGCATCAGGGAATGAAGAGGGGGTAATATTTGAGGCAGAACAACAGACTCTGGGACCTTTGGGGCACTCTGTTTTTCTCCTCTTCAGCTCCTTTTTTAGATTAAGGCATATTTGACTTGGCTGCGATTATTTCGGATATCCTCTATGGTCACGGATCGCTCATGCTATTCTATTCTCACATGTGATCCTACACCTTCCTTCTGTCAGGAGCTAGAAGAAATTTTGATACAGGCCCTTGACAGAGGGTTGATCTCAGCTAATGAGAGTAAATTTATGATACCTAAACATCCGGTTATCCCTTGTTTTTATGCCCTACCTAAGATACATAAGGGTATGACTCCATTAAAAGGACGCCCAATAGTGTCAGGTGTGGATTCCTTGTCTCAGAATGTCAGCATTTATATTGATAACATCCTGAAAGAATTTGTGTATGCTTTGCCGTCATTCATCAAGGACACTCCTGATTTGTTGAGAAGATTGGACGGACTGACAGTTGAGGGACACACTAAGCTCGCCTCCATTGATGTAGAGGCTCTCTATAGCAGCATCCCGCATGATTGTGGGGTGCGTGCTGTAGAGTATTTCCTCTCTATTAGGGGTATACATCTTAGAGAGCATAATCAACTTGTCCTACAGCTGCTTCGTTTCGTCCTTGAACACAATTTTTTCATTTTTAATGGTAAGATCTTCCACCAGCTCAGGGGTACTGCTATGGGGAGCCCGTGTGCTCCCTCGTACGCAAATTTATTCCTGGGCTGGTGGGAGGCTACCATTGTGTTTAGTGACAATGACCTACCCCATACGGATAATATCCTGTTTTGGGGTAGGTATATTGACGATATCCTAATTTTGTGGAATGGGACGACAGAGGCGTTTGATGACTTTGTGAGAAGTCTCAATATTAATAAGGGTGGCATGAAATTCACTTCAGCTATTGATGACGTGTGCCTTCCTTTTTTGGATCTTTATATCATTAAAGATAAATCTGGCAATCTACATACAAAAACCTTTCGGAAACCAACCGCGACTAATAGTCTCCTCCGGTGGGAGAGTTACCATCCTAGACCCTTAAAAAGGGGTATACCAAAGGGGCAGTTTCTCTGAGTTCGGAGAAACTGCTCCAGGAAAGGAGACTATTTGTTTCAAGCAAGGGACCTTAAAAAACGGTTTGTGGATCGGGGTTATCCCGAAAAAGTCATTGATGAGGCATTTGTCAAGGCACTTGAAAGTGATAGATCGAGACTGCTCAATGGTGTGGACAGAACAGCAAGTTCCCCCACAAATCAAACTATGCGGATCGTGGCAAACTTTGATCAGGGCCACGAATTAGCGAGAGACTATTTCTAGATACTGGGGTATCTTGAGGTCAGATCAGGATTTAAAAGATGTCCTCCCTGATTTTCCTCAGATTACATTCAGGAAAGGAAGATCATTGAGGGATAGACTGGTGCATAGTTTATATACTCCACCTAAAAAAACAGGGACCTGGTTGGATCGACAACCACTAGGTACCTTTCGGTGTGGGGACAACTGTGTGGCATGTCCATTTATTGAGCAGTCAAAGACTTTCACTGATTTTAAATCAGATCGTACATTTGTGAAGAGAGATTTTTCCAACTGTAAGAGTGAAGGAGTCATTTATTTATGCAGTTGTACTTGCCCATTAGGATATGTTGGAAAGACTAAGAGACAATTTAGAAGACGAGTTGGCGAGCATCTAGGGGACATTAGGCATAAGAGAGATACACCGATAGCTCGACATGTATGTGAATGTCATAATAATGATCCAACACACCTGAAATTTTCGATCATTGAGGTCGTGAGGAAATCACCTCGAGGGGGTGATTGGGATACAAGACTGCTTAAAAAAGAAACCGAGTGGATTTTCAGATTACATACTACGACCCCTGATGGTCTTAACGAAAACCTGCAATTTGGCTGTTTTTTATAATATTTTTCATAATTTCAGTTTTTTTTTTTTTTGTTTTGTTTTTTTGGTCCTTTTCTTTGGATTCTGTTGATAGGGTAATCAGTTGAGAATATCATACCATGTGTTGGGTATAGTCTCTTTATTATCAATACTGTCAGAGTATATAATATTTCTATATCTTTTTTGTCTTACTGCCCATCACTTTATTTTACTTAGCCTTAACTATTGGTAGTTTATATCCATTGGATTATTTAACGTAACCTTGTGTACTCGATATTGAGTCTTGATGATAAGCCTCCTGTTACTTGGGTCACCATTATGCTATTGTGTCCAACGTATTATCTGTATAGTTGGGGCGCCCGAGTGCGCCCTTGTCTATGGGGCGCGTGTGCACTGTTTTGCTAGTTGCGCGGCGGGGACCGGGGCGCGTGCGCGTTTGCACTCGTTTCGCCAGTCTAGTTCCTATTTGGGGCGCACGTGCTGTGAATTACTTTCGTTTTGCCACTTCCGGTTTGTCACTTCCGGTTTGGCGGAACGGGAGGCGCGCGGAACATGTGGTGTTTGGCGTCTTTGTTTTGCTATTGAGCATGTGCAAGGACTTTGCTCCTGTATCATTGGTGAGTAAAGTGGCATTGGATTGGCTGAGTAGTTTATTTGGTTAATAGGGGTGGGTATATAAGTGATATACTGTCTGGCACTTACTTATGGCCTCATCATGCCATCACTTGGACCATCATCATCTCTCATCACAGATGTATAATTATTATCCCCTGATGAACCATATCTTGGGGAAACGCGTCGGGACTTATGTCTGTTCTTTATGTATGTTACTGTATAATTTAGTTAGTTAGGGTGAGTCGCCGAGAGGTGGGGTCGCCCTTTTCGGGGCGAGTGCTCTATCTGGATAGGACTAGTATAGTGATAGCGATAGCGCTTTTTCTATTATATGGTATATACTGGTCCAATGGGGCAACGGAGTCTACTGTGACAAGGTCTTCAGAACCGTGAGTTATTGACCACATTTTCCTCCCTCTTATAGGGGCACTTCTCCCTGCTAATAGGTATTTGGTACAATGTCTTTTTTGCTGTGATTAGCTAGACATTGTCCACTTGCTTTTGTATTTAGGTACGGATATACACCGGGTACTTTATACATATACAGTTGCATATTTGTATAGTGGCTATATGTGTGAGGCCATTTTTATATATAAAGGATAATTATTTTAATGCATATCTATTAAAAATTATTGTTTTAGGAATTTTTCTTTTGATCTGTGAGACGGTCACCCATAATTTTTACTTAAAAAAACAAAAACCTGAATATACATCAACATAAAAAGGTCTAAAGTATAGAGTTTAACAGTTATGGTTTATAGATTTGTGGTACACCCAACATCTTTTATAGATTCCCATCTTGGAGGAACTCCACTGGTTTAATAGACAAGTCCCCGGATGTGGCCATGTTTCCTTTCAATTAACGAAGTCCAACAGTTCGTAACCACACCCTATTAACTACAGGCTAAATTTGTATTTTTCATAAGTGTCGGTGCAATTGTTTTAGAAAAGCAGGGTACAAGGAGATTCCATTATTTTTTTCCCCTCGACTTTGATTAATTCATTCACCACCCTAATCTGGAATAACATGTAATGATAATTAAAATACATTTACCTTCATTTGTTTGGGGAATGTTTCATGAAGCAAGAATGTTCAGTTATTAAACAATGTTATATCTGTGATTGGTATATATGCTTTGAAGTAAAAAGGCTTGGGGACATCCTCGAAGTATAGAGATTCCATCATTTTTTTTTTCCCAGGGACCCTAGCAAGATTGTAATTAAAACAACCTGGGTTCAAAAAGTAAAAGGATGTAAAATGTTAAAATGCTCATTTCTCTCACTTACCTCAAGTAGGCATACAGACTTTTATAAGATATACAACTTTAAGTCTATATTTCAAATTCTAAAATTAAAGCACCTCTCCCTCCGCCCCCCAAAAAAATTAATTACTTACATGCACCTCTATACGATCTGACAAAGCCACCTCTGGAAGGAGACTATGGATTAAGAGACTATTACGACCACCATCATTATAATCTGAGGATGACCACCTAACATTTTTGTCATAACCTTTAGGGGCCGGTTTCCACGGCATAGAAAAGATACCGATCGGTTTATGCAACCGGTATATGAACTGTTTTTGTGCCGTGCACACGGCCACAGGGGGATGTCTTTTCTCTGCTATTAGCGGAGAAAAGCCCTCCCACTTTCCATAGACATGTTCATATTCCGTCCGAAAACCGGATGGAAGAAAGAACATATTCTATGTTTTTCGGACCGCCGGCGGAAAACCCGTGCAGTGGGGACTGCGGCATGGGTTTTCCATAGAGGCCCGTGTTAAGTTTTCACCCAGTTTTCAAAACCGAAAACTGCCTGAAAAACTGGGTGACAACCCATGTCGTGGGGACAAGGCCTTACAGCAGCTCCTGCGGTGTTAAACATTTTGGTGCATCGTTCCACGTGCCGTGGAGACAAGGCCTTAGGCTATGTTCACACGGCAATAATTGCGGGATGTATTTCGCCCGCAATTACGCCGTGTACTCGGCAGCGGAATACGCCATGAGTAATTGACATGTCACTTATCTCTCCACTCGCTGTATTGTGCGAGCAGGGAGAGGAGACGTAATCCATAGTTCTCTATGAGAACTGTGGATTATCGTAATGACTGGGACGTATCTCGCCTCGTATTTAGCGCAGTACGGCGCTAAATACAGGGCCAGATACGTCCCATTTTAAGCAGTATGAATGTAGCCTAAATGTTTAATGACATTTATTTTAAAGCGCCATTAATTTCAAAATGCTTAACAGTCAAAGGGGATTTACATACATAACATACCAAAGTGGCAATGCTAACTGCATAGAAGATCCTCTCCGTGAAGGCTTACAATCTACAAGAAAATTAGATGGTTTTTCTGTAGCCTGTAGGTTAAGCCACTGTCTGAATTAAGCCATTTTAGAGAATATTTAGAAGTATGGAAATGATAGTACTAGGGGATTTTAACTGCATCATCTATGACCTTTCAGAGATTTAGGCCGTATCCAAACGTTATGTTAAGTATTAAGGAGTATGTGGCCAATGGTCAAGTGTTCCAAGCTCCAACTACTGGACAGAAGTGTATTAAATATTTGTGTACAAAGATGAAAAATAAATCGGGGTGCTGACAATAGCCCATTCCATACTCTGACTATGGCAAACTTTGCAGAAGGGGGATGAGGAAGGGTTAATCCCTCAAGTCACTGTACAAATGTGACAGTCCCCTCCCTGCCAGAGACTGCCAATAGATGCAAGGCCATGGGAAAGGAGTTGATGATCCAGAGAAGCAGACTGTGGAGGGAACACGGCAGTGCTACGTGCATCTGCTGCTGGACTTTCAAAGGAGAGTCGTTCTCTATGGTCGACTGGTCAAACACAACATTAAGTGGTAAACACTAAAAAGTTAATTGAATGTTTGCCAACAGATGCAAGACTTATTCTAATGGGATAATTAATTTCTTTGTTTTTATAAAGAAATTTAAAGAGTGATCAATGCATACACCCCTGAGGGTAAATGGGTGCATTGAAGGAAGACTCCTGACATAGGGCGACTAAATGCCTGAAGTACAGGCTATGTACAAAACTTGTAATGTACAGAGGTACAAAATAAAGTTACGTTCGATACAGCAGTAACACAAAATATTGACACAGATGTCTTTTTAGGCTATGTTCACATGGCTTATTCACGGCGTAATTGCAGGACGGATTTCGCCCGCAATTACGCCGTGTGCTCGGCAGCGGGGGGACATTCATTATTCAATGCGCGTATACCGCCGTGAATAATTGACATGTCACTTTGGCAATGTTCACACGGCTTATTTTGGGATGGATTTCAGCCCATATTCCGCACCATAATACGCGAATTACGGGTGAAATCCGTCCCAGTCATTACGGTAATCCACAGTTCTTATAGAGAACTATGGATTCCTTCTCCTCTCCCCGCTCGCACAATACGGGGAGTGGAGAGAGAAGTGACATGTCAATTATAACGGTGGTATACGCGCCAGGGACAATGAATGTCGATGGGACCGGTGAGCTGTCGGCCCCCCGCTGCGGAGCACACGGCGTAATTGCGGACGAAATCCGTCCCGTGAATAAGCCGTGTGAACACGGCGAGCAGGGAGAGGAGACGGAATCCATAGTTCTCTATGAGAATTGTGGATTACCGTAATGACTGGGACGGATTTCAGCGTAATTTGCACAGTACGGCGCGAATTACGGGCTGAAATCCGTCCCAAAATAAGCCGTGTGAACATAGCGAAATAAAATAGGATGTTAAGGGTTTTCATTGTGCATTTCATAAATACAATTACAGCGAGAGCTCTGCCAGCTACAACCTACAGAGCTACTAAATATGGTTTTGTGGTGAAAATGATGCAATGTAAAGTGGGGCTAAACCATTAAGAAAAAAAAATGTTTGTACAAGGAAAATGTTACACAGCCAAGTGCTTATGTGTGTATACAGCAAGTCCAAATAGTCTTCCTAAGTGGCAGAGCCTTTCTGAGCCGTAAACACTATACCTCTGGGCTAACTGTGGCTGTGGTGCGGCCGTCTGCAGACAGAAGCTCTACAGGTTACTGACCTGCACCACAGAGGTCAGGCCACCCAGGGAAAGGGGAGAATTACACAAGGAGAGCGGATTTCTGCAGAAAGATGTAAAGACGCAGTAACCAAAGCTCAGATTGCCCAGCGCAGCCTGCAGGAATTCATATCAATCACTGGAAAGGTTTACTAAGTTTTTCCTTAAATTCTGCAAAGCAGCAGATGACAATAGACTCACTCATGCCTCTGAGGCCGAGGCTGCACGGTCTGGGCTACAGTTGTCTACCAACCAGAATGGCTCTATAGCCAAGTACAGCGCGTCTTCTTTCCCAAATCATGCTCAGACTGGGCAGAAGGAGGAACAGAACTCTTTTTTCACATAATCTTTGTCACTTTTGAATGGACATCCTATACATTTTTGGTACGGTTTTAATTACATTTTTTCCCACTATATCCTGACATCCCTACCACTTTCTAGACTGTTCATCCAGAACGTCCCTGTTCATAAACATAATGCTAAAACAAAGCCTGAACTACTGGCAGATGCCAAGGGGGCTTTCACACAGCACAGTTTTGGTGCAGTTTTAACTCCAATTAACTTGCCTTTATTACCAGCAAGCTTCTTTCACTTATCTAAACTGTTTGGAAAGTGAGTAAACAATTAGTGTGTTTGTATCCACAAGACTTCAAAACACAGTCATTGATTACTTACTTGAAACACCTTTCTGAACAATTTAGATAACCTACATTGTAAAGTGCTGCGGAATTTGTTGACGCTATATAAAGATTATTATTATAATATTATTATTAACTGAAAGAAGCTTGCTGGTAATAAAGGCAGTTTAATTGGAGCAAAGTTAAAACTGCACCAAAACTGTGCTGTGTGAAAGCACCCCAAGTGTTAGAAGAAAAGAAACGAGGTAGAATGTTTTTCCATGCAACAAGGATAGGTAGCGAGGTGGCCAATAAGACTGATGCCTTTAGAGGTTACACATACCCACTTTAAGGACCTTTGTAGTAAGGATCCCTAACAGGGTATCCATTGAAGACTCTACGCTTACAATTTAAAATGGGGCTTTAGAGTTATTCTATTTCTTGTTGCTTAGAACATGTGTGAGGGGTACATAAATTATACACAAACAGGGAATAGTGCAAATATAGTCCAAACAAGACTACGTTTGTCCTAATGTTCCCTATCTGTATCTGATCAAGCATCGCAGCAGTCACCTGAAATGGGAGGACCCGAATGTGATGTTAACACAACCTTACATAGCACCAACATAATCTGCAGAACTGTAAAGAGATCAAACTCAATCCAGTCCCGCTAATTTCCATTTTATATATAACTATGTATAAGTGTGTCTGTGTGTATGTATAATATATATATATATATATATATATACACACACACACATATACACACACACACACGACAGACAGTCAATGGCGGTCAAAATTTGCATGAGAAAACTAGAAATGGGCCACACAAACTGGAAGAGAACATGCAAGCTCCGTGAAGATGTTGCAACAGGTTAAAATAAAATCCAGGGTCCCCGTGCTGCAGACAACAGTGCTAATCACGGGGGCCTCAAGGTTATAGGGAATTCACATTCGGTCAGATCTGTTCTACAACAGTATAGCCATTGCAGAATTCACATCTCTACTTGCTACTCTTCGCAGTTTCAGCCTCCGTGTGCTCAACGCTACCGCCGAGAAGCTTACAGCACATAAGGCGGTAAGCAGAAGTTCAAGCATAGACCACCTTATTCACTTATGGCTTATCTATACTAAATAGTGGTTAATGAACCATGTGGGTCACTGTCAAGACTATGGGAAAAAGAAGCACCATTGTGAAGGCAGCCATTGCAATCTGAGCCCCTCAGACAGAACCCTCTCCAGTGTAGACTTAAAATAGGCTCCAGGATGAGGAAAAGCCAAACAAATGACACCGCGACTGAAAGGCTAGAAAGCTTACACTGTCTACCTAGTGCTCCTGTGACAGCCCCGTCCCCAGCAAGAGTCACAATCACGTTTCCCAGACACAAGAACCTAGAAAGGTGGTTTTTGGAAAATAAACTCCCTGCAGATGTTGCTGTGCTTTGATTTGAACGGGGCTTACCCCTGAGCCACCATGCTGTGCCAAAGATAATGCTTGCCATGTATTTTATATCACAAAGTATATAGATTAACTACACACTATAATATATATATATATATATATATATATCTCTCTCTCTATCTATAAATATCTATATATCTATCTATAGATATATCTATATATCTATCTATAGATATATCTATATATCTATATATAAATGTTTCCACTGGAATCAAGGGAGAGTGTCTAAGGCTAAGTCCACACACAAACGGATTTTCGGTGGATTTTCAGCGGTTACAAAATACTACAACTAACAGGTTATCAAGCCCATTGACTTTAATAGAGAAAACGACCTATAGTCTACACAGGTATTTTTTTTTCAGCTTGTTTCTGTTGTATGATCCGCCGGAGTTTTGCCGTCAGTTTCCCGTACATTGCCCAATTGGAAAAATAAAAAAACGAAAAGACGACCAACCGTGTTTTTTGAGAAAACAGTGACAAGAACCGTGGTAGTGCACTGGACAAAAAGCAGTCGGCTTTCTGGCGGTTTTTGTCCTATGCTGTGTGTTTGTGGCCTTAGGTTTTAGGAACATGTTGTAAAATCTGCCAGAGTTGGCAGAAAGTTTATAATTGAAGTGTATGGCTATGTATACACAGTACAGGTTTTCCGTCAGATTTTCTGTGGTTTGTAGTATTTAGAAACCTCTGAAAAACTTTTAACATAAGCTACCTGAAAAAACGGCCAAAAACAAAAGACACCAAAAATCTCAACAAAAAACACCCAAAAACCCAGCTGCTTTGGACCAAAAACTGACAAAACACAAAGGTTAAAAGCGTTTTTTAGGTTTTGGTTTTCGACAAGTTTTTTGTCCTATGCTGTGTGGCTCTAGCCTTAGTTGGTCCCAAATTCCTGTCAAACCTTCCTTCTGAAATGGATCAAAATCCTTCCAGTAATACAATTATTTCTGTGTGTGCAACCTGAAATAAACCACTCATGATTTAATCAGTTCAAATTAAAGCTATAGAAAAGGGACTGCTTCAACCAAAAGGATCTTGTTGGCTTCTATTAAAAGGTGTTCCCATCTGAGACATTTATGGCTTAGAGACTTCGGGGGCTTCTCCTCACGTCCTGAGAGGAGGCTGCGCTTGCACAATACCGAAGGCTGTTTTGAGCATAGCCAAGTGGTCTGTTGGCCTGTATCGGAACTCCAATATTTGCCATGAATGTCTGAGATGCTCACACATTTTTAAGGCTATGTTCACATGGCTTATTTTGGGACGTATCTCGTACCATACTGCGGGCATTACGAGCCGAAATATGTCCCAGTCATTACGGTAATCCACAGTTCTCACAGAGAACTATGGATAACGTCTCCTCTCCCTGCTCGCACAATACCGCGAGCGGGGAGAGAAGGGACATGTCAATTATTCACGGCATATACATGCCGCGAATAATGAATGTCTATGGGGCTGGCAGGCTGCCGTCCTACCTCCCCTCCCCCCCCCTCCCCCACCCCGTACACGGCGTAATTGCGGGCGAAATACGTCCCGCTATTAGCCGTGTGAACACAGCCTAACAGAAAAGGATCATCGCAGCTGATCAAGACCCTTTGTATCTTTCTAAGAGGAGGTCAGCTGGGTGTAAATTTTTTGTCCAACAGTTGCTAGTACCCGAATGTGTATGATACAGTTGGCCATTACAAGAATAAGGACAGATGATCGTCTAATACCAGGTGTCCTACAACTAGGAATCCTACTGATCATGAGAGGTGGGACCCACATCCATTAAAACAATCGGTATCCACGACTGCTATCCAGCAGTTCACAATTTCTATGTAGAAAACGTTCATAGCTAATCATTAAATAGGGTGGTGGGGGAGGGGGAGGGCACCACATTTATAGCATAACCTGTTGATATTTCAAATGTTTAAGATGGGAATATACATTTAATCTTCAGCGACTGCTTGATCAATTGAATGTAGTTACTACCCGAAAATGACATTTAACACTATATTATGCCTACAACACACAATGCATGGAAACCATGTAAGGAATACGCAAGCAACTTGATTTCATTATCACCGACTATCCAGAGGGATAAAGCTATAAACAAACCGCTTTACCCTCTCTAAAGAAATTTAACATACAGGTTTCTTGTCCCAGTTCGTGGTATTTGTCGGGGTCACTATGGAAAATTTATCCCGATGGATTCCACGGCGAGGTCTGTAGGGCAAACCTAGTCCAAAATGGTAGACCAAGCCTTGTGTTCAATGCACAAAGCGTATACATATGGTAACTTGGATTACATTTGCCCTATAGATATCTATGGCCCAATCATATCAGAAAAAAAAATCTTTCGCAGTACCCCAGTAGATACCACAAATGGGGACAAAAATGTGATGTAAATGGGGCCTTAGATGTAATATAACACATAGAACATACATTTCATAACAATCTGTGTTTTTCTACAACTGTTTTGATAGCTTTACTGTTCATTTGGATACTTTTCACCAAATACGAGACCAAAATGATAGGATCACAGTGCGATCAGTCTACAACCCCAGGGGCAGCTAGCCAATTCCTGGTCAACTAAAGAGACAAAAATGGATGTTAGACTCAAGTTACAAGATTAATGTTAAATACTGACTGTTGCCCATCTTCCACAACCTAATGTCAAGGAAAAGGCCAGAAAATCTTCCTATCCCAATGAATTAAACATACTGGATTTTACCTGCCCATTCTCCTTAGAGTGCTTTCACACAGTGTGTTTTGGTGCGGTTTTTAGTGCAGAAATGCAGTGTGATCAATGTTGTGGTTTTTTTTGTGTACAAATGCACATCTAAAACGCACCCTTATGTAGCCATGGTGTAATCAACACCCAAAAGGTCTGACCACTTACTATGCTCACCCGCCCAAAAAAAAAAAAAAGGGGCAAAAAAACTGATAAAAGCAAAATATCTCAGTTCTACTTTTGTTTGGTCATTAACCAATGAAGAAAATTGTGTTACTAATTTTCTATTGTATCAGGCAACAGAGGATTTCAGGAAGAATATGTATGTACACAGGACCTGTTGGGGCACAATTAAAACTTACAAAACGAAATTGAAACTACAAAAAAAGAACAAAACAAAAAAAAGCACAACATAAAATAGATAAATGTAATGAAGCTTTTTACTAATATTTTGCAACTGGGAAACCGGACACAAAAAAGCAGTCATGACTAGTATTCAAAAAGCTACAAATACTTAAATAGTCCCTTTACCAGCATGTACCATGTGGGTCTGTGTTTTATTAAAGTTAAAGGGGTTGTCTCACTAAGGATTGCTTTTTATGTTAAAGATCTTACAAAAACAAGTCACTTGGCAATCGATGTCCATTAACAGTGTTCTACCTATTCTGAGATATCCCTTTTGTATGGGCTGCATCGGCTCCTCAGGTCGCTATAGCTACAGACCTGTTTGATCTATCTTTATAGGCTGCCAGCACTGGTTGCAATAGCTACAGACCTGGCTTCTACTTCAGCCTAGTAGAAGCCAGTAAACACGCCCCTGAATTCAAAGTTAAACCAAGAAAACAGGACTGAGGTAAGATGAATCAATGTAGTGAGACAACCCCTTTAAATATAGAAATCTATATGGTACATGCACACACGCATTTGTGTGTGTGTTGCCGCATATTGTATTAATGCATGTATATATACATACACAGGCATATACACACGCGCACACAATTTTTCCTCCCCCCTACATGTAAAGATGTAAAATTTTATTATATCCCTTCATTTAATACATTGCTTCATTAGTAGCAAAATATGAATTTGAAGCCATAAAATACTGCCATATTCTAGGACATTTCCCAACTTTATAGTAAGTAGCTCACGTGACTTACGCGCTCAAGATGTGCAGCCAACATGTAAAATTTCCTCCACTGAAGCACTTAATGAAGACTGTTGGTGGCCGAAGGAAAAACCCTGCCAGGCTTGTTAATGCATTTCACGGACAATTCCCACTTAAAGAGATCTCGCCAGTAGAAACTTTACCCTACCTGCAATCCACAGAATCCCTACAGAGACTCATTAATGTATTAGCCAAAGTGTACGCAACGTTTCTTCCCATGATTTCTAGACTTCTCCCACAGAGCTGAAGGCAACTGCTCCCTATTATACAGCTCTCCCACAAGGGGTTACCACTTCCAGCGAAAAGATTGTCCAAAAGTGAGAAATCTGCTGAAAAGAGGAGATTAAAGGGCTGCCCTTCCATGCCGGTGCCGGTTCATGCAAGATTTTCCTTTAATCACATTACTTCCAGTTGCATCAGTTTCAGAACGGGCCGTAACTTTGTAAGACAAAACTGAAAACACAGGAGAACCTGGTGACCTTAACACTTACCAAATACATCTACATCTGAGAAAGCCTTCACTCCAGAGTCTCAGAGCTGCAGGTCCAGTTACAGCAGAGCTCTTATTTGATAAAATTCCAGTCTGGACAGAAGTGAACACGTCAGGGTGAAGATGAAAACAGCCACATGGGGTCCAATTCAGGTCAGATCTGGGGCAGAGGTGCTCCTCAGATCAGCCACATTAAAGCTGGCCGCTAGAAGAAACACTGACACATGTGAGGAGCCATAGGACTTCAGCAAATCTCAGACCTCTCACTTTAGACTTCCTTACAGCTCCCATAAATGACCTTAGTTCAGTTCACTTTAAACATGGAAGGACCGGATGATGTGGTCAGAATACAAAGGCTAAAACGTGGCTACTACACTCCAACTGAAGGTGGCTTCACAGCCATAAACGCAAGCAATACATCTAGGTGTTTGAAGGGAACCCGGTCAGGTGGTTTATATACCCCTCTCTGAGAGCAGGATGTGATAGAAGGAAAGAAGCTGAGCTCTGTGATATGTACAGTTATATAATTCAAAAGATTTGTGCACTTCTTCTTAACCTCGTAAGACAAAAAGAAGGGTAGGGAGGACAAAAAAGGCGGGGCTCCAATGTGTAGGTAACGTTTATTAAAGCTATAATTTTATCCTAGTTGTGAATAATTTTGCTACCTGTGCAAGTTGTACTAGATGGTACAACACACTTAGAAGGCTCAGATCCTCGTTTACAGCTGCTGTATGATCCAATTTACACTCTTCTTTCGCACAAAGGAAAGTATTTGAGGAAAAGCATACAAGGTTAACCCTTGTGGATGGATGTACAGTTATATGATAGAGGGAGAGAAGCTGAGCTCTGTGATATATAGGGTTATATGATAGAGGGAGAGAAGCTGAGCTCTGTGATATATAGGGTTATATGATAGAGGAGAGAAGCTGAGCTCTGTGATATATATAGGGTTATATGATAGAGGGAGAGAAGCTGAGCTCTGTGATATATAGGGTTATATGATAGAGGGAGAGAAGCTGAGCTCTGTGATATATAGGGTTATATGATAGAGGAGAGAAGCTGAGCTCTGTGATATATAGGGTTATATGATAGAGGGAGAGAAGCTGAGCTCTGTGATATATAGGGTTATATGATAAAGGGAGAGAAGCTGAGCTCGGTGATATATATGGGTTATATGATAAAGGAGAGAAGCTGAGCTCTGTGATATATAGGGTTATATGATAGAGGAGAGAAGCTGAGCTCTGTGATATATATGGGTAAATATATGTTGATAGATGAGAGAAGCTGAGCTCTGTGATATATAGGGTTATATGATAGAGGATTCTTTCAAATAGGGCACCAAAAAAAAACACTGGACTTGTTCCCCTTAAATAATATGATCCAATTTGTTGAGTGTGTGAAAAAAGTGGACAGCGATCTAAGCAATAAAAAAGCACTTTGACACTTTTTCCCCCTTTTCTATACATAAAATACCTGCAAAGCATAATTCTGTAAATGTAGGAGTATTTGCCTACTGTGCATATACACTAATGATACTTACAAACCAACATATTACTTATGAAGTGTTAACAGACTTGTAGCTCAGATAAATATAAATTTGCATTTACAGATATTCGGAATTTGAAACAAAAATGACTGAAATTTGCTGAACAAAATCTCCTAACACACACTATACTCCAGGACTTTTGAATGGACCTAAACAGAGGGCAATCTCAAAGGTCTAGCACCCGGGACACCTTGGAGGTGCATGGTAACGTGGCTCTTGAGACCTGGCCAGCACAGGCATGTATAAACAGGCGTGTATTAAAGTATTTATACTGTACGTACTGTTCTCTATGTATTCCACATTTCTATCATCTAATCAGAACAGGCTAGAGAAGTACGCCAAAGAGAAAACTTCATGTACTGTCCACTTCTAGCTCCCAATACAGTACTAGCAGCCGCTGAATAATTCATAGTGTTGTGCTCTGCTCACATGAATTAGCAGCTTACTATAGATTAGATCATTTCAATTATAAAACCCATGCAACCTGTACCACGTAACATCTTCTGTCACGGCACGGAATAGGTACAGAATATTATAGTCATGCTACGAGACTAGCATGTGGTGTGTATATGCACCAATACGTTGTGTATACCACTTACAGATAAAACAAGCCTTGCAAATACTCGTGACCAGCGCGGCCTTCCCTCTTAGATATTCTACTACACTGAAGTCGGACTATAGTAATAAGAATAAAGCGTAAAAGGAACCTGTCAGGCGGTTTGTGCTGCCCTATTGCAGAGCAGGATGTATTCACACAGCATATTTGCGCTCTGCATTTAGGGGCATAATTGCTCTGCAATAGGCCCAAAGTACAGTAATTCTTCGCTCTCATTGAGAGCTATGATTCCCTGCCTTTTTCCCCGATGCGTATTAGGCATGGCATGTCACTTCTGCTGTGTGCTTACACCCCTGGAAAGGTGAGTGTCTATGGAAGCCAGCACAGAGTACTGGCCAGCGCGTACTTTTAAAACACCCGGCGTATTGCTGTCAGTCACTGTATGTGGGAGGCGAAAGCAGGACTTAAAGTGGTTCTCTCACTGCATTGATGTACCTTACCTCAGTCCTGTTTTCTCGGTTTCATTTTGGACACATATTGTAAAGTGACTTGTTTTTGCAAGATCTTTACATAAAAAGCAATCCTTGTAGTGAGACAACTCCTTTAAGTCCCAGTGTCAGTAAGGGGCTTGTAAGGCACCGCAATCCTGCTACACAGGGGGCTGGTGCCGGCTGCTAATTGCAGTTGACAACCACCAGCAACAGCACAGGAGGTTTTCGTTTTACTACTTTATCTGGATTTTTTTTTTTTTTACGGTGCTATAAAACAATGTAAACCCTACATATTTAGTATCGCTAAAATCTTAACCTGCAGAATACTGGGAAATAATCATAGGTTTTTTTTTTTCATTTTGACCCACTTAGAATTTTTTGGGGGCGGATTCCCAGTATATTCTATGGTAAGGTGAATGGTACCATTAGAAAGTACATCTTGTCCCGCAAAATAAAAACCCTCATGTCTATGTAGGTGGAAAAATAATAATAAAAAAAGTTCTGGTTCTTGGAGGGTGAGGAGGGGAATTCTGAAAAAAAAACCACAAGCATTGAATCCAAGTATTTGATCATATTACTTGCGTTCCTCACCTAGCTCCAATTCTACATTATATATACAGTCAGTTTAGCCACCATCTAGAAAGGATTCCATTATACCCAAAACTCCTACTTTGTTAAATTGGTCTCCCGCCTCACTTATTATTAACATCCTGTTTCCTTCCATCATGAAGCTCAGAGACAGACTTGAACAAACACTTCCCTTTCTGTGGGAAGATCAGGAAACACTTGGACTCCCTCAGAGTTTCTTGCAGAAAGAATTCAAACACAAGTTACACTGGGATGTGCCGATAATAGGAAAAATCCCGTGCAGAACGGCAGTGGTCAGAGTCTGCTCATGGTACAAATCAAAGTTTATGGCATAGACTGAAAGCATACACTGTATAAAAACCGTACAAAATGTTTTCAGGGTTTTTACTTTGGATTTTCGTTTCAGTGATATGGTGATTGAGTGTATAGATATGTTCAGCTTGACTGATACCACAAATACTAGACTGATCCTACACAATGGAGGACAGCAGATGAGCAAATATGCAAAACACATTTAAATAAGCCTTTGCAATGTTAAATTTTATGCTCGAGTTAAGTAAATTCAAAAGCATGTGCAGGGGAGAAGCAAAAAGATACTCTTTATAGGGCACCTCTCAATAGAAAGGCATAGAATGCAGATCAATAGCACGAGTAATGGCTGATGGGGGTGCAACCACTGGAACACACATGATCCCAGGAGCTGGGCTGCCCAGGCGTCCTGTATCCTGCCGTTTTCTGCTTATTATTGCAGGTGACTACATTTCCATTCACAGGAATAAGCCAATTTGTAGAATATCCTTGAAATATGCCAAGTATCTCAAAGTATTAGCGGGCTGGCCTAGAACTCCATATACCTGGTCGGCCGAGAGCACACATTCTAGAGCATGTGTTAAACTCAAAGGCTGCCACATCATTTTATCTGGCCCACAAGAGCTTAGACATCGCAAGCAGGGATGGACAAGGTCTGGATGCAGAAGGACTGGCTCGCCCCTTTTCCAAAGAGGACACAAAAAGCGCTTGGCAGAGGCGGTGGCACCAGCACAGCCAGGCACCATCTTTAATTCAGAGCTTCTCCATACTGTTCTGTTCAGTTACTCACAGCCATAACCAGGCCCTCTGAGATCAACAATAATGGTGATGTGGCCTTCATTGAATACCAGTTATACACTCCTGTTCTAAAGGGTTTGGAAGAGATAATCTGTTAGATAAACCATGCAGCAGGGGTCCGAACCCATTCATCCTTACAATTCTATCAGGAGTGGTTGGGTGTTCCCACTATATGGCTCAATCCAGCCTAAGATGTATCAGCAACTTCAGTAAACCTTCATCTAGAGAGTCACTGGAAGAAAGTGCAGAAGTCCCTTTATTAATGCCCAACCAATTTCTAGTACTGGGCCACTATTCTGAGAAAGGATCGCTAAAATCCAGGGCCAGAGGCTGAATTAATGAATTTCCTGACCTTCGTCTCCTTCAGTATAGTAATGAAAACCCTGCTTTGAACGCTAATCAACAAATACATGGATATCCCAATTATAAGATTAAACTGCTGCTATCCAAGCCAGGCAGACATTCAAAATATCAAGGAATCTACAACAGTACTGCACCTGACAAATCAGAGAAGGACATATGTCAGTTGTGCAGCCAAACCTCTGCACCAAACCAAACTACTGCTGTAGAAAATTGCTTCAAAGTAAGCCAACTAAGGGTATCTCCACACAGCGTTTATGGATCTGATTTTGGATTCATGTTGGATCCGAAAAGCGGATCCAAAAACGCTGCAGCAATCGGATCTAAAACAGATCCGACACGTATCCAAACATGCAGCTGCGGATTTGGATGCATGTTGGGTGCAGCAGGATCGTACCCTATAGTTTAAAATAGGGCTCCTGCTGCGTCTTTCGGACAAGAATTGACGTGACAGTTCTTGGGACGTCTCTGAAAGACGCAATGAGAGACACATCAGCAATCACTCGTGTGAACGCTGATGTGTGTTTCTTAGAAAAAGCAACGGAAATCACATTGCTATTTGTTAGATACGTGTTTGGGTCCGTTTGGGGTCCGACGGACTAATCCAAACACATATGGAAAAGCGTATGTTACACGGAGTAAAACATACCGTGTGAACATACCCTAAGGCCATTTCCCCACTGCACCAGTTTGTGGCCAGTTTTTCAGAGATTGCGGTTTTGCAACCGTCCATAAACTAACACACAGGGCTCTATGGAAAACCTGTGCAGTAGTCCCCAATGCACGGGTCTTCCACCGGAAGGAATATGAACACGTCAATGGAAGGGGAGGGCTTATCTCTGCTCATCGCGGAGAAAAGCCGCCCCCCACGCGGCCGTGGGGACAGCACGCAAACCGGACAAATTTGTAAACAGGCCCTAATAGTGCAACAATGCACCAAAATGTTTAAAACCGCATGAGCTGCTGTAATAAGTCGGCCTCATTCTGTGCACAAAGTAACTTTTAGCTAGCTATAGTAAATGATCAGCGGCCTCTGCTAAAATGAACTGGAGCACAGCGTTTTCAATATGCAACTGAAAACTGCAATGTAAAGGGCAAATATCCAGGACAAGTTCGCCCTAAAAAACTAAAATTCTATATTGTATTATACACGCATATTAGAAAACAAAGAAAGAACTTGCTTTCAAAGCAGCAGCTTCAAATCCACAGGAAGGCCACACGCCTATAGAAATAAACTAATGAAGAAAGTGACAAACATATAAAAACAGTTGCAGCCAACATGTGCAAAGAAACATATCTGCAGCAATCACGTTTATGGGACTTCTAAGGAAGTATAAAATTCAAGTTACAAAAAAAAGTAAATCTGTTACACCAATAATAAAACATTAATATTTGTGTTTTAGTATCTTAATGTTACCATTACAGTTCTTAGTATAATAGCATTAAGCGATATTCATTCATATTTTTGTTTAAGAAAACCAGAGAGGTCATGCCCTAGAGTCTGGGCAAGAACTGACCCGGCATGCCTTATGGTCTCTTAACATATGTTTCTATATAATTCTATACAGTTCATTCTTGTGAGGATGAGAAATGTGTTCTGCTGAAGCCTGTTGGTGCTAGAATAACGCTTGTTTTGAGCGGACATGACCCTTTTCAACCAGAAAAAAAAAAATAATGTAGGCTGCCCGGCACCACTTATATGATTGTTCCCAAATGAAAAACTATTTCTAGATGCTTCTGTAGTTGGAACTGAACAGTATTAAAAAAAAAACAATAAGCTATGACTATCAATAAGAAACAAAAGCCTTAAAACAAGGGATAACACATGCAATTTCTGCAACCACCACCACAAAGAAATGAAATACCTAAAAGCCTTTATTTAGCAAAAGAAGGTTTTATTATACTTACACACACACACACACACACACACAGTTTACCCGAAAATAAAACACCCCAGAAAATAAGACATAGTGCTTTTTTAGTTATGAAATTCAGAGTTTGGCTGCTTATGCTGATGTTTGTGATGAAATCACTACAGTATATTAATACATGTTAACGTTTTGTTGTTCAACAATAAAAGTGAATTATTTTCATAGAAAAAAATAATTCTTAGCTCGTCTCTAGGAGCAAAAATTAATATAAGACACTTTCTTATTTTCGGGGAAACAGGGTATATATATATATATATATATTCTTCTTTGGAGAATGAATGAATATATATATATATATATATATATCTATATATATATATATATATATATATATATATATATTACATACACACGCACTTTTTTTTATACATACACATTTATATATTTTCACACACACAAATAGATGTATGGCTGTGCTGAACTTTGTGGGGACGTGTCCTATACTTAGGATTAAGTGCCTATACTCTATTATAATGTACTGCAGCAATGGCTGGTAGCTTATTCCTCATTATGTAAAATTAGACACTAACATGACTAACTATAAGGTTTAAAGCAACAATAATGTATAGGTCTCCACAAAATATAACCACAATAATCCAAAAGCAATAAAAAAAAAAAAAAGTAGAATTTAGTTCTTCAATGTCACGCCATCTCTTGCAGGTCAATGCAGTGCTTACCACACAAGTGTCTTGCAGTGCTGTACAGCAATTTCTCCTAAAATAAAATCTGCACCTGATCAAGTGGCTAACGTGTGACTACAATTGCCAAATGTTCATCTGCATTTTTAAAATGAACCCTGTGTTATTACAAACGGTGGGGAGAAAATTGTACTTGTGATGAATATGTAACAGGACTCTTTACATTACCATTCCACATTTAATTTAACGGCAGTAATTGCTTTAGAAAGAGAAAACATTTACTCAATGATACAACACTAAAAGAATAATCTGCCTAACTGTTCTATTAATATTTGTCTGAACTGCCATTCCCGGTGTATGTATACATTTCATCTATACATACTGCAAGCTTGTCATTAATCCCCCAGTGCTTTCAATCCTTCTTAACGCACATAGATTCCTTAAATGTTAATTTAAACCAGGCACTTGCTCATTTCACTATGCATTTGTGTATGACAACAATGCCACCTAGTGGAAATACTGGAAAATTGCAGTCTATCAAATTAGGCCAAAGAAAACCAGACTACTAAAATTGAACAAATTTCATTTCACTTACATTTTTTTTTCTCCCCCCCCCCCTTCCATTATAGGAAGCTTAATCTTCTCAGCATGTACACAACATATAAGCTTTACAATAGCGTCACAGTCAAGAACTAAAGATGGGTAATATCACCCTGACTTAGACAACACTTTATAACTGTAATTTAAACTCTGAAAATAATCCAGGACACAGTAATGAATCTGTCCTACAATAGATTCTAGCAGCATTGGACAGACCACATGGACTTACCCCTACAGTGTATGTTCACATATCAAATTAGAAATTATCGCCGTGAGAGAAAAAAGGGCAGAGTCTTGGATTTCTGAAAATTTACAAAAGGATTAGCCCCACTGTCATTCGATAGGCCTAATCCTTGCCACTTCCACGAACCTGCCACTTATTTCAGAATCAGATTTTTTTTCTTTTTTGTTGCACAGGGCTACAGAAATCTCATTGCATGCATCAAAACAGACACAGATTTACTTGTGGAATTTGTGCTGGAATTGGTGTCAAACCTGTCCCTTGTAATAAGACCCTAGGTTGAACCATATATAATTTTTATACACTGCTCAAAAAGGGAACACTTAAACAACACAATGTAAATCAACCTGTCCGGTTATGAATCAACACGAATTGTGAATCAATTTCTCCTGCTGTTGTGCAAATGGAACAGACAACAGGTAGAAATGATAGGCAATTAGCAAGACAACCCCTATAAAGGAGTGGTTCTGCAGGTGGTGACCACAGACCATTTCTCTGTTCTCATCCTTTTTGGCTGCTGTTTTGGTCACTTTTGCATTTTGTCATTTGCTCTCACCCCTAGAGGTAGCATAAGGCTGTGTATACATCCCACAGAAGTGGCTCAGGTATTGCAGCTCATCAAGTATGGCACATCAACGCGAGCTGTGACTAGGATTTTAGCTGTGTGTCACACTGTCTAGAGCAGTGTTTCTCAAATCCAGTCCTCGAGGCCCAGCAACAGGTCATGTTTTCTGGCTTTCCTTAGCACTGCACAGGTGATTTAATTATGCTGCACAGGTGATACCATTATTGTCAGTGCATTCTGCACAGGTGATATTATGGTCAGTGCATTCTGTGGGAGATCCTGAAAACATGACCTGTTGGTGGGTCTCGAGGACTGGAGTTGAGAAACACTGGTCTAGAGCATGGAGAAGATACCAGAAGACAGGCCAGTACCCCAGGAAATGTGGAGGGGGCTGTAGGAGGGCAACAACCCAGCAGCAGGACCACTACCTGCGCCTTTGTGCACTGAGGAACACAAAGAGCAATGCCGGAGCCCTGCAAAAAGACCTCCAGCAAGTCACTGATATCCATGGGTCTTGCCAAACTATCAAAAACAGACTCCATGAGGATGGTATGAGGGCCCGACATCCATAAGTTGGTGCAGGGCGATAGGCATTTGCCAGAGAACACCAAGACTGGCAGATTCGACATTGGCGTCCTGTGCTCTTCATGAATGAGAGCAGGTTCACACTGAGCACATGAGACAGCCGTGACAGAGTCTGGAGATGCCGTGGAGAACCTTCTGCTGCCTGCATTGTGATACCACATGGCGGCGCAGTGGGACTTGGGTTCCTTCTGATGCATGGCAATGCTAGGAGTCATGTGGCTGAAGAGTATCAGCAGTTCCTGCATGATGAAGGCATTGATTCTATGGACTGGCCTGCACTACAGACTGATAATTTAGTGTTCCCTTTATTTTTTTACATGAAACATCCAAGGCAAATCTGTTCATTTAAAGGGGTTTTTCAATAATAATTTTTTTAAAAAAAAGTTCAGTTCATTAGCCAGTTGAGGTCAATATACAATGGGGACCCCGGCATGACACCTTTTAAACCCAACCCCACTTTACCTGCTGATGACATCACAATTAGTACCCCCTTTGGAACTGCAGCTAATCATAAGCCTCAGTGCTCACATACAGTTTATCCTGGAAGAGACTGCTGCGCCCTGTTAATGGGTTTCTCCAAAAATAAGCCCTACATCGATAATAAGCCCTAGATGGAGACTGGGATTGGCCACAGCAGAAAAATTAAAAAGTACCCAGCCCTGCTGCGGCCAATCCCAGTCTCGTGTTGTGACTAAACACATACTGGAGCTTTCTGGGGTGCTCCAGATGCCCTCTGGTTTCATTTTCAGTGCAATTGGTAACTCGGGGCCTTCACAACACCCAACAGAACTTTCGGACCTACTCCCGGATAGAGCGGCGGTCTAAATTTGAAAGAGCAGCCAAGGGGAATAGTACACACTTTGTATCAGCGATTGTGTTCCTCCAATAATAAGCCCTACCTGATAACTTCTAGCGGGCTTGGGGGAAACTTTTATATAAGACTGGTCTTATTTCTGGAGAAACGTGGTAGCTGGTGGGGGACATGTATAACCAACCATGACGCCATTGGCCAGGAGCAGTGGTGGTGCAGGAACAACTGGGTTTAAAAAGCTTTTTTCATTTTATAACCTCCTGAGCTAATTTTTAAAGATTTAACACTCCTTTAATTTACAGCCAAATCCCTAGTAAGAAGAAATCTAACAGCCCCCGGAGTCAGCAGTGTGAAGCACTGTGCGATACTGGACTAGTGCACTACCACCAGCAGTGGAATTCAGTTCTATAGCAAGACGCTTCTGGTGATGGCAGGATTGAGTAATGTGACAGTATCTGCTCCCAATGCAGGTGCTATACTGTCTGACACCATTACACCTCAAGCCCTGCCATCAGTTTTGGCTTAGCGAGTCTCAGCAGGTGTCTGAGAACAATCACGTTTCTATTTTCAGAAGAGCAGCTTGGTTTCAGCTGGCAAGTGGACAAAGAAACCTACAAGATTTGCCTGCACTCAAAACTCATTCACAAAAATTGGAATATGAATTGTTCAGGGAGATGGCTGACAGCTTCGCTCTGCTAGATCAAAACCTGTTCTGCCCTGCCCACACACCTAAACCCTGACCCAAGCTGGAAACATTTCGTAGCCAATGGGGTATAAAATACCCGATACAGACACAGCAAGCAGAATAAGGATTGAACTGTGGTTTTCAAAATTCACAACTTCATTGTTCAGTATTTGTGCAGCAGATAATTGGCTGCAATGAAAGACAAGGGGGCTACGCCACATGTGGGGCCACTGGTACAACTGCAGCCATAGACCCTGAAAAATACAATCTGGACAACATCAGACTATCCAGGGACACCCCCCCCCCCCCCCGCCCCCCAACAGATTCAATAAGGCCATGTCTACAAAGCTTACGTTAAACTGCCATCCAAAATCCAATGGCATTTTAACATCGCTGGACCGTGGTTTTTGGCACAGACTTGCGCCAAAAACCTCGGTTAGTTCTCACACCTGCCATCGGCCCCGTACTCTGAATGTAAGGGAATCCGACAGCAATCCTGCAGGTTTGAAAATCTAACAGATCTTTAAACCCAACAGGAAAAAAAAAAAATAAATCCATGCTGTAGTCTGCAATCTATATTTCATTGCGATCTACACAGCACCGAGTACAGTCAGATTTTCGGCAGATTCTAAATGCCAAATCCGCCGTTAATCCGACTAGGATCTCGTGCTGTGTAGACCTAGTCGGATACATTTCTAGGAGGAACAACAGAATACAAAGCTAAGAGAAGATGCCTCAGAATTGTTATTTCACAGACATATCAGGAATGACCGCAGGCTACCTTTAATACCTTATATTCCATTATCCACAGTCTTCTCTTCCCCGAGACTGGAGGCAGAGTGAAGGCGAGCCACTTTAGCCGCTGGACTTCATAAACCGTGATGACCAACATTGGTCCTCAGGGTGCTTTCACACTGTGCATTTTTGCTGCATTTTTTCAATGCATGTTTTTGTGCAGGAAGGCACAGCAATTAATGATGTAGATAGCTGAAGAAAAATCGCAGTAAATTTGTGGTAATTACCACGATTTCTGTGCAGCTATCTACAGCATTAATTGCTGTGCCTTCCTGCACAAAAAACGCATTGAATAAACGCATCAAAAATGCACCGTGTGAAAGCACCCTAAAGATCTCTACTTAAAAAAGGTTAGGCCTTCACAAACACAATCACAAATAGGATATGCAATCAATGTCAGAAAGGCGCTTGTTCCACCTCTGTGACCTACATCTATTTCCAGAGTAGCCCCCCTCCCCACAAAACACCCCACTCTGAATGGAGAAGTGGCTGAATTTTAAAGGGCAGTCCAAGTACATACAACCGCTGAAAAAAAATGGAGAATGACCACACAGGAGATTCAGTTGAACACCCTAGATGCCTATTAGGTTTCTATCACATACACTATTATATGCAGTAATGTATTGCTATGTATTATAAAAACGATCAAGCATCTAGTCATACAAAAAAAAAAAAACCAAAAAAAAAAAGTGCAACATGTTTGTGTTTTATCTTCTGCTTTTATTATTCAAATCACTTAACTTCCCAATATCTTAAAAAACAAAAACCACACACAACAAACCTCAACCCCACACACAAATTCTATTGTCCTGCCTGCAGTACATGCAGAACGACGCAGTACAAAGCGAACACAGGCTATGGGGAGCTCTGGACCCATTAGTGCTTTTAAAAAAAAAATATTAAATACACAAGCCATTTTGACTGGCAATGGTGGGCTGTGATTTGGATACAAAGTACTATGTTTGGTACGGTTTGTAAGGGTGGGTGGGAACATGTGTCATGTGTTAAAGGGATTGTCCACTGTCCATCTACCACCTTTTGTTTCCTGCACAGAAAGTTTATTTTACTGGGCAATAGAGCAAACATAGTCCAAAAGAGAGGTTCGCACTATTCATTTCATCAGCCTGCCGCAGATTTGTCACAATATCTGTCAGGGTCTTGCACATGGTAAACCTTATTTACAAAAAAATATTGTAAAATTAATTTTATGTCCATTTATATTTAGCGACTGAAAAATTTATTTCGCTGCTAACTCTTTGGCTATGTTTACACTGCAATTATTGGGATGTATCTCGCCCCATAAATCGAGCCGTACTGCGCTAAATACGGGGCGAGATACGTCCCAGTCATTACGGTAATCCACAGTTCTCATAGAGAACTATGGATTTCGTCTCCTCACCCCGCTCGCACAATACGGCGAGCGGGGAGAGGAGTGACATGTCAATTATTCACGGCGTATATGCGCCGAGAATAATGAATGTTTATGGGGCCGGCGGGCTGAACACGGCGTAATTGCAGGCGAAATATGTCCCCGCAATTACACTGTGTGAACATAGCCTTTTAAACTAGGAATCCAATGGCTTCTAAAAAATTTTTAGAGTCTAGAGCACTGAACAGTGAGATTCTCTGCAAGCAAATCCTCTGCAAGAAACTCTACATTATATCTGCTCCATGTGAACATATCCAAATTAAATTCTTGAGTCCCAAATGACACCAGCAGACTATAAAGATAATACAGGTAAAAATTTTGAAGTTATGTATCATCTGTATATACAATGGGTCACATGTATGAAAACCGTCTTGCTCTAAAACTCTTTGTTGCCCATAGCAACCAATCAGAGTTCCCCTTTCATTTCATACAGTGCTCTGGAAAAATGAAAGAGGCGCTCCGATTGGTTTCTATGGGCAACAAAGACAGTTTTAGACCAAGACAGTTTTCATACATGTCCCCTTATGTGTCCAAAATAAAGCCACGGTAGCCTGTGTACGGTTTTGACGTTTAGTATTGGGATGCTCAGCACACTGCCATTCAGTACATGGGAATACAGCTTTAGGGGAATGTGAGAACAAAGTCTGACCCTACCACATTAGTGGTTGTCTGTTGCCACCTATGGACCAGCTGGGGTCATCACTCATAGATCTTTTTATTTCCCACTACCTTTACATAAGCCAGTCAGGCCATCCTTTGTTACCACAACTGCTCATTAACAGGATTCCAGATTCTAAAAAAAAAATACATTGATGGCCGAATTCCAAGAGTGGGATGGCAAACACCTAGAAATTTGTTGCTGGCATCTATTTTCTACACTTAATTCCACTACAAGGATGGCAGCCAGATACATTATAAAGTGGCTCATTTGTACTGTACAAAATATTAGTGTTAAATGTCCCTAGGTGCCCTTTCTATCCACATTAAAGGTCCCCTAATGCCAAGTCTCCCCTGCCTGTGGCATCAACACTCACTTATTCCAGTCAAAAGCTCGACTTGGTGAGACAAAATGTCAGTCGACTGTAGCCAACAAAAACAATCCACAAAGTAAGGTTGTAGTACCTCATTTTTAGAAACCGTTACCTTATACCTGACATATGTCTAAACCTGAATAATTCATATCTACATTGACTAACTAGTTCAGGACCTGAAGAGTTAGACCTATACTCTGTAAGGGTCAATGTTAGAAAGGACGCAGCATTAGGCTATCCAGCTGTGAGCTTGGACAGCTGAGGTTACCCAAAGCTGTCACCCATCATCTAACTCATGTCAAAGTTTTATAAAAGCAAGCACATGAGCAATTCTTAAAAGGAGAATAGCGAATGTGACCAAGATTGACTAACCCAGTCAGAAGAAAGAGGAAACCCATAAAGTATGAATTACCAGTGTTGGGGAGGAAGGAAAGGTACATTAGATCAGTCAAAATTGAAACCCCGACCGCTTAGGGCGCATCCCCACGGCAGTGGACAAATACCGCGATGAGTGGAGAACAGCCCTCCCCCCTCCCATTGAATTGTTCATATTCCGTCCGGTTTCCGGACGGAAGAATGAACATGTTCAATGTTTTGCCGCCGGACCGCCGGTGGCAAAACCGTCGGCCGGAAAAACCCGTGCAGTGGGGACTGCTGCACGGGTTTAACGTAGAGCACAATTGTGCTAATTTTCGGCCGGTTTTTCAGGCGGGCTGAAAAACCGGCCGAAAACCCTTGCCGTGGGGACATGCCCTTACCATCCAAGAAGCTGGAGCACGCTCACAAGATCTTACCAATTACTGCAGAGGGCCTGGAAATAAACATAACCTAGTGTACACATAAAAATGCATGATTTCACTTGTATTTCTTTTCTAAATCACTTATGCGATTAGAAATCTAGCACTAAAATCCCACTGAAGAATGATTGAAATTTTAAAAGGCATTTTTGCTGACTTTTGTTCCATTAACATTAGGAACAAGAGGTTCCTAATGTTAAATAAAGATGTAACATATATAAACAGTTGAAACCTGAAGTTTGCATACACTATATAAAAAAAAAACAAACACACATGTATGAAATGTATGTAAACGTTTGACTTTACAGAAAGTAATAAAAATGCCTTAAAAAAATTCTCTCTCATTCTGGCATTTGGTAAATATAAATAATTTTGGTAATCCTAACTTACCTAATATTGGTAAGGTTTATTCTTATTTCATGTCAGATAGTAAGAAAAACAACACGTGCCTTTTATATAGTCTGTCTGTCTGTCTGTCGTAAAAAAAAAAAAAAAAGGAAAATCACTGTGACATTTAACTTTTGTCCTAATATAGTTTAATTAAAGAAATTGATCTTATGAATGGGTAGCTACGCAATAATAAGCTAAGGCTGGCTAGATACACATGGCATAATTTTCCCTCTGAAAGAATACACCATGTAATGCATGGCAGGAATGTGAAGGACACCCTCAGATTTCTGTCATATATTTCACTGTGATTTAGGCTGCGGATTAGCCTTACCCCATGGGGCCAATGCAGGTCCTGGCTCCTTTTTGCCCAGAGCAACCATAGGGCAGCTTTCATTTCTTTAACTGCTGTGGAATAGTG
The DNA here is from genome assembly GCA_025379985.1 of Phyllomedusa bahiana. Taxonomy (NCBI): domain Eukaryota; kingdom Metazoa; phylum Chordata; class Amphibia; order Anura; family Hylidae; genus Phyllomedusa; species Phyllomedusa bahiana. The sequence continues at coordinate 26,666 of JAODAL010005720.1, read as the reverse complement.
AAAGCTGCGCTCAGATTGGTTACTATGGGAAGCAAGGACAGTCTTGCACTTAGACAATTTTCTGAAATGAGACCCAATTTCTGCTGCAAGGTTCACATTCGACAAGGTGCTAAACTTTATTTTAGTTGTGCTTACAAGATTTTATTTTTTTTTCTTGAAAAAACATAGGAAAACTGGCAATTATAGGCCCCATTCACACAACGTTTTTTGGCCACTTTTCATGGTATCCAGTAAGAATACCTCCTGGGCCGCAGACTTCTATAGAGCAAACAACACTAAATGGACTGATCAAATTAGCGAACGTGTACGTTTCTACACCAGAGTGCTAGACCACGAATGAGGGCCAAAAATGCTTTATTAATGGGGCCCAAGTAGTCTTAGATACGTTTATGTGTAGTTGTTTTAGCAGAAATGAGAAAAGCATCATAGTTTGCTGTGGACTAGGTTATTATAAAATCTTTAGAAAATACCGTAGATGGACAATGTATTAACCACTGCTGCATGCCTCATCTATTATAGTACAGAAGAGCTATTGCTCTAGGCGACTTTGATCATGGAAATGGTCTTAAATATTTTCACTTGGTGTTACCAAAGGTTAAAAAAAAAAAAAAAAGCCGAGTTAAGTGGCTATACCAGACAGCTCATGCACAAGAGTGGTGCCATTTAAGGGTTAAAGTGTGACTAGCTTGTCCTTAATGCAGACCCTGTTTGATATTCCTTAGGCTATGTCTCCATGGCACATCTTTTCAGTTGTTTTTTTCAGTATTTTTCATTTTCTAAAACCGCTGAAAAAAACGACTGAAAACAGATCCCATAGACTTAGGGTATGTTCACACAGGGTAATTTCAGCGTGCATTTTGCGGCGTATTTGCACTCTAATACGAGTAAGATGCGCAACAAAATTACGGTAATCCATAGTGGTCATAGAGAACTATGGATTACACCTCCTCTCTACACTCGTACAACACAATCGTATTGTACACGCGGGGAGATAAGTGACATGTCAATTACTTAAGGCGAAAACGCGCTGCGAGTAATGCATGTCAATAGGGCTGGGCTGCCGCCCCCCGCGCCGCTGAGTACAGGCTGATCAGTGCGACTCCCAAATCACCTGGCGTAACTGCGGCCGTACTGTACGCGCCGCAATTACGCCGTGTGAACATAGCCTTCATAGTAAAACATTCTGTGGTCTTTCACAGAACGTTTTATTCTGCTAGTAGCTTTTTGTAACATGTTGCACAAAACGACAGAGCAGGGCAGAAAATGTACTATTGAAGTCTATGTAAACCGGCAGATGTTTTTTGCCGTGATTTTTGGATGTTTCTGCTGAAAAACTGCCCAGGTGTTTTTTAATGTATGCAAAACTCATATACCTTGTAAAACTGCCCAAAATCTGAAACCCACCGAAAAAAAGAAAAAAAAAACCCAGCTGCTTTGGACAAAAAAAAAAAAAAAAAAAAAAAAGGCTGAAATTCAAAGCAGTTTTTAGGTTTTGGTTTTCGACAAATTTTCTTGTTCTATGCTGTGTAGACCTAGCCTTACAGAACTGTTGTACATTAAAGGGGTTGTTTCACTACATTGATTCATCTTACCTCCTGTTTTCTCGGTTTAACTTGTGAATTCAGGGGTGTGTTTACCGGCTTTACTGGCTTCTACTGGCTGCAGTGATGAGCTGCCGAGGATACCAGGTTTATAGCTATAGCGACAAGCACTGACAGCCTATCGGGAGAGATCAAACAGGTCTGTAGCTATAGCAACCTGGGGAGCTGATGCAGCCCATACAAGAGGGGATACCTAGGAATAGGTAGGACACTGTTAATGGATGCATATTGCAAAGGGACTTGTTTTCGCGAGATCTTTAACATAAAAAGATGTAGTGAGACAACCCCTTTAACATTCATTTACACAGACATACTAAAAACATGACTTGCCTTTTTCTGCTACACCCTTACCACAGCGAACAACTTATTTTGTTACCAACACTCCATTCGCGTTAAACCTCAGTATTTAGGATAGGTCATAGCATTAGAGACCATAACATATGAGCGCCTGCATTATCAAAAGAAAAAAGTTATATATAAAAAATAAAATAAAAAAAGTCTAGCACTCAGGAGCCTGGAAGCCTGCTGAAGAGGAATCCATCAAACTAGAAGGTCTAACCTCCCTTCCCACGAGCTACTCTCATAGCAAGGAATTCAGAGGAAATGAGATGTGAATTTCTCTCCCTCCTAACTTCCTAGGTTTAGCAGCATGGTGTGCACTGGTCAGAAGCCATTATGTCCGTGGACTACTCCCAAGTGGTTCTGTCAGGAGCAATTAGTAATGCAATGGTCATAAAAGAAAAGCATTAGGAGCATTTCAAACAAAAAAAAATAGAGTTTGAGCCCACACAAAGTTATAGACAAACACACAGACCCTTTCCAAACAAGTGTCCATTATACGTCAGATAAATACCATCAAGAAGCAGAATCCTTATTAAGTTAGGAAAAGAAAACATTCTGAGCTTTACTGACAAGAGCCCCCCCCCCATACGTAGACAGCAGGCATAGGAAGCTGCAAAACTAGAGATTTTGGAATCACGTTTAATATCTTACAGGTTAAGATATTGTAAATGTTGAAATGGAAAATATTTGTGTGAGCAGTTTACTTTAGGTTTCAGTTGACACTTGCCAAAGCCTTTTCCCGCTACAGGGAACAGATCATGAAGACAGGTCAATGTCTATGAAATGGGTTTTCTGGGAAAAAGCAAATCAGCAATAAACCCGATTGAGCCTGAAACTTAACTCAACCTTAACCCAAAAATATTCAGTCTCATTTAGAAACCAACCTTGTCTGTAGTAGTCAGGATTTATTATACTGGATAGGTGTGTAATAAATATAAAATTATATATATTATATATAAAAAAAAAAAAAATTGTTGATTTTCTTTTTTTTGTACTGCAAAAATGTAATGGTGTGTGTGTGTGTATATAATATATATATATATATATATATATATATATATATAAATACTATATATATATATAAATACACACACACTACACACATACATACATACATACACATACATATACACACAATTACAGTTTTGCTGTACAAATAAAAAAAAAATCAATAAATTTAAGGACCCATAAGGCACCAAATATGAATACATATATAATATTACAATAAAAAAGGATTACTGCCTGCAGAGCATTTAATGCAGATTTTGACTTACCCATTGAAGTCAATGGCAAATTCTACAATAAATCCACAGCATAAGTTTACATGCTAGGAATTTAAAATCTGCACAGCAGGTCAATTTACTTGCAGATTTTGCGTGTATTTTCAAGCTGCAAGCAAATGCAATTTCTGAAATTTTATCCACATTGCTACTAGTCTAACACACTATGAATTTACATCTCTCACGTGTGAACATACCTTTACTGGTCCAATAAATATGAAAAATACAGCAATCAGGTCTGCCGAATTAAAAAAAAACAATCCAACTTTACTGTGTATAGGATTGAAACCATGGGAAAAGCTGACTTACAAAAGATGCATACTTGAGGACACGTTAAACACGCGTTCTTAGTTGTTACATGGTGCGTTTATTGGATTGCTTATCTGGCTGTACTCTAGTAAGCTTCCGGCAACAGTCTTCACTGTGCAAATGTCCCTTCATCCAGGTGAGCTGAAATTTCCGTACATTTTCCAATATACCCTTAGGATAGGTTCATACGGTTGATTTGAATGATTATTTTTCAGGGTCCAAATCAACCTTAAATATATACCTTGGGCCTCGTTCACACGGCTTATTTGGGCGCGGATTGGAGCCGTACTGTGCGCTGTATTTGCGCTGCAGTATGGCTCCAATCCGTCCCCGTCATTACGGTAATCCACAGTTCTCCGAGAACTGAGCATTCCGTCGCTCCTACCCGCTCGGCGAATCCGCCGCGGGGGGAGAAAGTGACATGCACATTATTCACGGCGTGTACGCGCCGTGAATAATGTAGTGTCCATGGGGCCGGCGGGCAGCGCCCCCGCCCCTTATTCAAGCCATAACTGCGGGCGAAATCCGTCCCGCAATTACGGTTTGAATAAGCCGTGTGAACATTGCCTTAAAGTCATCTCATATGCAGTAGTTTTCAGACGAGGATTTGTAGAGGTTTCTGCCACGTGGTTTTCAGTGCCGTTTTCTTTCTGAAACTCACATAGGAATCAATGGAGAGCTTCAAAACCGCATCCCAAACGCGCTACACTTGTGGACAAGGTTTTGAAGCTCTCCATCGATTACCATGAGTATTTTACACGTGTAAGAATGAACAGCTCACTTATCAGCTCCAGGAACAGTGCATGTACAAATGGTTTTACATAGGAAACAATGAAAAGGTTCAGTTATGGAAGCTTTTTGGATGCCATTTTGGGGCGTGGAAAAGCTCCGAAAATGGCGTCAAAATCAGCCATAGGAACATACCCTTGCTCCCCCCACCTTCCCAGATGATCATATAGTGACTGCATTACTGGCCCACCTTCCAGATGATCATATAGTGACTGCATTACTGGCCCACCTTCCCAGATGATCATATAGTGACTGCATTACTGGCCCACCTTCCAGATGATCATATAGTGACTGCATTACTGGCCCACCATTACAGATGATCATATAGTGACTGCATTACTGGCCCACCTTTCCAGGTGATCATATAGTGACTGCATTACTGGCCCACCTTCCCAGGTGATCATATAGTGACTGCATTACTGGCCCACCTTCCCAGATGATCATATATTGACTGCATTACTGGCCCACCATCCAGATGATCATATAGTGACGCATTACTGGCCCACCTTTCCAAGAACTCATATAGTGACTGCATTACTGGCCCACCTTTCCAGATGATCATATAGTGACTGCATTACTGGCCCACCTTACAGATATCATATATGTGACTGCATTACTGGCCCACCTTCCCCAGGTGATCATATAGTGAACTGCATATACTGGCCCACCTTCCCAGATGATCATATAGTGACATGCATTACTGGCCCACCTTCCAGATAGACATATAGTGACTGCATTACTGGCCCACCTTTCCAGATGATCATATAGTGACTGCATTACTGGCCCACCTTTCCAGATGATCATATAGTGACTGCATTACTGGCCCACCTTCCCAGATGATCATATAGTGACTGCATTACTGGCCCACCTTCCCAGATGATCATATAGTGACTGCATTACTGGCCCACCTTCCCAGATGATCATATAGTGACTGCTTTACTGGCCCACCTTCCCAGGTGATCATATAGTGACTGCATTACTGGCCCACCTTCCCAGATGATCACATAGTGACTGCATTACTGGCCCACCTTCCCAGATGATCATATAGTGACTGCATTACTGGCCCACCTTCCCAGATGATCATATAGTGACTGCATTACTGGCCCACCTTCCCAGATGATCAATAGATGACTGCATTACTGGCCCAACTTTCCAGATGAACATATAGTGACAGCGATAACTGAGCCCTAGCCTATCCCAGGTGATCATATAGTGACTGCATTACTGCCCTACCTTCCCAGATTGATCAGATAGTGACTGCATTACTGGCGCCACCTTCCCAGATTTCATATAGTATCTGAGCATTAACAGGCCCCACCTCTTACCCAATGATCATATAGAGTGACAGCATTACTTGGCTACACCTTCCCAGATGATCATAGATAGTGACTGCATTACAGGCCCACTTCCAGATGATCAATATAGTGACTAGCTTAACTGGCCCACGCTTCCCGGATGATCATATAGTGACTGCTTTAATCCCCCCCCCCCCCCCCTTCCCAGATGATCATATAGTGACTGCTTTACTCCCCCCCCCCACCTATCCCATATATCATATAGTGACTCGGCATTTACTGGCGCCACCTTCCCAGATGATCATATAGTGACAGCTATACTTGGCCCCCCACCTTTTCCCGGATATCATATAGTGATCAGCTTTACTTCGCTACTTCCCCCCCCCCCCCCACCTACCAGATGTTCATATAGAAGAGCTGCTTTAACTACCCCCCCCACCTTCCCCAGATGATCGAATAATAGTGTACCTGCATTACTGGCCCACCTTCCAGATGATCATATAGTGACTGCTTTACTCCCCCTCTCCCCCCCACCTTCCCAGTTTAATTAAATATGGAACCATTTTGATAATCACACAATGAGGTATACTAATTCTAGGGGTAAGATGGTTTAAGGTTTAAATAAAATTTCTCTTCTTAAAGATGCAGCACTACAACTAGGCCAATTCCAAATTAGAACAAAAAAAAAAAAAAACCTGGTCGCTATCAGCAATTTTTTGTTGACATTGGTGACCATTTTGGTCGCCATATGGAGCCCTGAAATTCAATACCATCCACCAGACAGAAGATTCAACTTTACTTTTGATTGTACTCAATCACATAGCTTGGTGTCCCCAACTACGTAGCCAATCCTTGGGTGCCTGCTATTCTTACAAAATGAACACCATTAATTAATTTGTTAAAGTTCCCACTATCGAGATTGATGGCCTATTAATGTGTGATTGCTGTGGATCATGAAACTATCTTGGGCCTCACAATCTCACAATGGAGAGGCGGTTGTGCTTGTGCAGGACTCCCATCCTGTTTTGTGAGACTTAGATTAGCACAGCCAAATAGCGCTCAGCTGTACTCGTGGCTTCCATACAAATAGAAATGTGGAGGGGTCATGGTGTCAAAGGCAAGTGCTCCATTAGTGGTGAGATTCGATCAATGATATTGCGGCACGCACAGGTACAAATGCAAAACGCATTTGCACTGTTGAAATGATGCGCTTACAAGTACGTAATTTCAATGTGAATATGACACATAATAGCCCGAGGCCTCTATATTTTATGCCTCTATTTTATGATTTCACACTGCGTATACTTCTGAAAGAATGGAAACGTCCATTCTTTTCAGTTGCTTGCAAAAAACAAACGTAAGATATGCGTCGTGTGATTGACAGCACATATTTTGCATTGTAGTCTATGAGAAGTTTATTGTATATTTTTGGGCGTATTTGAGTAGCAAATACGCGCAAAAACAGATGCCAGAATACTCCGACTAAACATTACCCTATATTTCCTTGAACTGGTGTCCAACATTCAGGCAGGGGAGTGGACATAATGATGAAGAGAGGTGTTATACTTGAAGTAAAAATGGATTACTAATACTTTGTGTAAGAGGTTTAGACAACAGGGCTAATCTAAGCATGGTGGTCAACCATTCCCTACCACAGCACGTGCCACTATATGCGGTGTAAACCCAGCCTAAGAAGCTTGGGGTATGCACCAAATTAGGCAAAATAGAGAAGAAACGGGCAGGACAGAGATTATTTCCTGCGCATTTGTGTAACTGGAAGACAGTAACATTACAAAAGGACAGTCACCATCACTGATTATGGGTTTAATGACAGGTTTTTTTGTTTTATTTTAATCAACTTTTTAAGCAGACCAATGACATGAAGTCAACAAGTTCACCTCATATCAAACTTACACGGGAAGAACACAGAATGCAAAACTTAGACCTGGAGTTAGAAAGTTCTACACTAACACCATCCATAAGGGACCAATCAAAATACACCAGGCATGTGCATAGGTTAAAGGTAACCCATAGCACCATGAATATTTTGTTGGAGCTGAGAGCAGAATCCCTTCTATATACAATCCTAGGTGCTGAGCATTTGCAATCTATAGGAGGAGGATATACATCCGCCTGCAACACACCTCAGCCGCAGCTTACCACCCTTGAGAACAAAGACTAAAAGGGCGTTTCCATCGTGCACTTTGATGGAATATCCTATTAATATGTCATGTAAATGTAAAAAGTCTCACCTCGGGGGAAACGCACCAGTGTCAGGGACAGGCCCACAAAATTCTTGGCTTAATCCAGGGTTCGCAGAAGTTTTGAGTAGGGACAAGACATCCAAAACATGAGAGAATAAGTCTTGCTATTCCTCCCCATTTAATCTTGAAGAGCAAAAAGCAGAAATGGCCAATCCTGTGTCGACACGAAATTATGATAACCATTGTACTAACAACCTTAGCCTACTACTTTAGGCCCTCATAACATACGATAAATTTTGTGGTTGTGTCAATTTCTGATATCTCTCTCTTAGGAATGATACAACAACTTTGATATACAAACTTATCTGCCTGGATTTGTAGCATTATGTATGTTATTTTGGATTTATTGCATTGGTACTGTTACATATCCTGTTACACTCCAAGTTATGTTTTGAATTGTGAAGATTAACTTATTCTTGTAATCCTGAAAAACTCAATAATAAAAAAGGTTTAAAAAAAAAAAAATAAAAAAATCTTGGCTCAAAATGAGTCATGCTTGTGTCCAAGCCTCCATTCTGTTCTATGGGAATACCATTGATTTCAATGGGAGAGTTCCAACCACCTCTCCGTTCACAACAGAGACTCGTTCTCGAGCTGGTGGAACCTGCACTCATCACACTTGAATGACATATCCTAGCGATCTGGCATCAGTGGGGACATCCATTTAAACTCCAGCTGTTTAATCCTTTATCACAATAAGAGTCAGGACACCCCTATACATATCCGATAGACGGCTGCAACTGTTAACAACTATTAGAGATATTTTTGGGTAGCATTTCGTCTTTTTTTTTTTTTTTTTTGCGGACACAAATATATTTAGGCAATGTCCTACACTGGCAGTGGACTAAAAACGACCTGAAAACAATTACTAAAAAACGGTTACAAATGAAAAAAAAAAAACGGGCAGTTTTCTGTCCACTGCCCTGTCCAAAAGCAGCATAAAAAACGTCCAGTTTTTTTGGCGCTTTTTTTCCCGTAGGGCACTTTTTGGAGCGTCTTTGCTCTTGCTTATTTTAAAGGTAATCATCAAATTAAGCCATTTGGATGTAAAACAACACCCTACAGTTGGTTAACATAACAAGTTAGGTAGTCACTTTCCTGTTAGATCACGTTGCCATTTTGAGCACATATGTCCTTTGTGTGCCAGCTGCGTGGCTACAGACTTTTTATTACAATATGCCACACCATATTCTTGCACCAAATCCACAAAAACCCACATTACTTCCATACAGCAAGAGAACTTATTAGCGTCAAAATCTGTAAAGAAAAGGATTTTAGCTGCAAAATCCCAAAAAAAACCTTTTTAAAGATATTGATCTTAGCACCGAAATCAGTAAAAAAAAACGGATTCTGGCGCCAAAATCCGTAATAAAAACGTATTTTTGGCGTCAGAAGCACGATAACGTTTATTTGGTGCAAAATAAAGTTAAGTGATTTTAAGCACCAAAATCCTTAAAAAAGAAAAAAAGGACGGATTCTGACAAGCACAATAATCCATAAAAAAAAAATGTAATTTTTCTAGCGAAAAAAATATGAAATTGCGCACAAATAGTTAACAGGCCCAAAGCATGATCCATTATTATACATACGGTACATAAAAAATGGACACATAATACACGTTGATATCAAATTTGATCAGGTATAACCTTTACTAACACCCACTATAGTGGTACTTAGGTCCTCCGTGGGAGGGATTTCATTTAGAAGATCGCGCGCAACCTAACTCCTGTGCTTTCCAAAGAACTCCTGTAAGTAATATTTTCTGCCCTCTCTGGCGTTTTTAAGAACATGTTGCAAAATACGACCAGTAAAAAAAACTAATCAGAAAAAAGTAAGTTCAGTGTAGACAGCAGGAGTTTTTACAATAAGAAGTCTATGGGAGATGATTAGGCTAAGTTCACACGGTTAACTGCGGGTGCTTAATTACCCCCCAGTTACCTGTAGTGGCCGTAGGGCGGAGTGGGGTGCGCGTCACCCATCGCCTCCCCATAAACACTCATTGCCTAGAGGCCGCGTTATACGCCGCTGAGAAAGTTACAGGTGAAATATCACTCCCCCTTGGCCGTATTCGCCAGCAGGGAGAGAGAGACCTAATCTCCATAATTCACAATAGAACTGTTGAGATTAACCGTAATGAATGGCCGTGGTTTCAAGCCCGTAATTTGCGCACATCCGGCACGTAAATTACGACAGTTGGTTTTTCCAAGCGTTTTTAGACAACGAAAAGAATAACGCTGAAAAAAACGGACATTTTTACTGGGCAGTAGTAACATTGCCTTAAAATGTAAAAAAAAAACAAAAAAAAAAACAGATCTTCATTATCTTCAATTGGGGTACTGACAACACAACTCCGTCCATTAGAGCAATGATTCATTACAATGATCCAGTCCCTAGACAGAAGTGCTGCTACCTAACAATTAATGTGTATGTGTGCAATCAATCCTGCTGTGCACAATTCTAATCATTTCTGTACAGAACAATTACAAATTCCAAAAGTATGGTTTTGTAAATGTTTGCTGACAGAGCATAGAAAGCCAATGTTGAACAAGCTTTAAGCAAGCAGAGAGTAATGCTATGTTCACCACACGGCGTGAAAATAGGACTATCCTGCGCCCCGTATTTCGCGGTGTTACCGCCTCATACGTGGCGAGATATCGCCCCAGTCATTATGGTAAATCCACAGTTCCTCATACGAGAACCTATGGATTATCGTCTCCTCTACATCCCGCTCTGTCGCTACAATAAGGAGACTGAGTGGTGAGAAAGAGACATTCCCCAATTATTCCACGGTGTAATACGCAAAGAGTGAATAAATGAATTTCATTGGGCAGGCTCCCCCACCCCCACGGCGTAATTGCGGGCGAAATTCGTCCAGCAATAATTGCAATGTGAACATAGCCTTAGACCCTATGATATTAAAAAAAAAAAAAATCAACACAAAAAAAAAATAAAAAAACACATTTATGGTAGGAAAAACTGATCCTCAGAGTCTAAGAAAGTCTTTGGTTGCCCATGCTGCAAAACCAATCAGAGCACCCCCCTCTTATATTCCAGAGCCACTGTATGAAATGAAAGTAATGTTTCTAAGTGGTTTTATTGGCAACAAAGAACATTCGTTAGGCTGTTCACTGCTCACAATAGAAGGTCGCGTGCTTCCTGACTGTGACCGCCGGACGTCCGCAACCGGGGAGGGCTCGTTGACCGTCAGTGTACGGAACCTGTGGGCCGGGTTAGTCCGGCAGCCCCAGTTCTAACACAGCACGAGTCGGGACCCACCGCGGACCCTCAGCCCTAAGGGTGCGCGCCAGCCCCGTGCACTCAGCTGGGCAGCGACGCGATGTAGTTACATCATCGCGCAGCTGCCTGTACTCGGTCGCACAGCCCGTCATAGGCAGTGCGCCCGAGGAGCGGCCCGCGCTGGGATGGAGAGAAGAGGCGCTCGCGGCTGGGAAAGAAGAGGACAGAAGAGGAGCGCCATCTGTCTGTCTGGTCAGTGATGCAATACCATAGATGCAATATCCATTAAGTGCTATTCCATAAGTGTGACTTCAGAATTATACCAGAATTGAAGCCAGAAATGAACCAGGGAATGACCTTAAGGTTAAAAATTAAGTTAGTCGGCTTTATAGTCACAACACTCCAAAATTGCACTTCTATGCCATTTATATCACAAACCCCCTATTCCTAAAACTCCTTGTCTATCCTCACACACCCACACTTGGCAACGACTTCCATATCTCCCCATCTATCCTACCCCACACCTGACCTCTGCTCTCCACCTTTTCACAGCTTTAAAAAACCTCTCTCCCCAAAACCTACACAACCCCCTTTTGCTCTATCCCACACCACCTTCTCACACTCTCCCTCCTTCTCCTTGCTGCTGGGACATATCCCCCAATCCCGGGCCCCCTCACCACATCCCCACTCTTATTTCACCTGCCACTAAGGCCAAGAAGCACCAACTTCCATAACCCCTTAAATATAAAGCCCATTCCCTCACCCCGCTTCACCTATCCCCATGTCTGGAGCTCTCTGGAATGCACTTTCTGTAGGCAACAAGCTTCTCTTCATCCATGACCTCTTCATCTCCCGCCACCTAACCTTCCTTGGAATAACAGAAATTTGGGGCTGACACCCTTGACACAACCTCCCCTGCTGCACTCTCTTACGGCGGGCTTCGGTTTACCCACACCCCCCGCCCTGGAAAGAAAAACATGGTGGAGGGGGTTCGGCCTTCTTCTGTCAGATACCTGCTCTTTTGTCCCCTTTTCCACCATCCCTTCCCTCACCCTCCCCTCCTTCGAGGTCCCATCCGTCCGCATCTACTCCCCCTCCAACCTCCAAGTGGCTGTTGTTTATCGGCCGCCGGGCCCCTTTGCCACCACCTTCCTCGACCACTTCGCTTCCTGGCTCCTTCACTTTCTCTCCATGACATCCCCACTATTATCATGGGAGATTTCAACATCCCAATCGACACCCCTGCTCCACTACGAACAAACTCCTGTCACTCTCCTCTTCCTCGGCCTCACCCAGTGGACCTCTGGAGCCACTCATAAAGATGGACACACACTGGACCTCATCTTCACCCGCCTTTGTCCTCTATCAAAACACCTCAATCTCCCCTTTTTCCCCCATCTCTGACCAAAACCTGCTACCTTCTCCACCAATTCCACCGCACCTGCCCCCCCCCACCCCAAATTACTGCTCCCCCGTGAGAAACCCTACAACACCTTAACCCCGGCTTTCTCTCTAAATCTCTTTCTCCCCTCTCTACCATCTTCTCATTCACTGACCCAGACATAGCCCCCAAACCTTCTACAACAACACAATCACTCCACTCTAGACATGGTCGCCCCTCTCACACACAAAAAGAACACGCAAAATCAACAGAAAACCCCTGGCACACAGACTCCACAAACAGCTGAGGCGAGCTTCCAGAATTGTGAACGCCGCTGGAAGAAAACCCGCTCCACCACTGACTTCACCTCATAAAACAACCCACTGCATACATTTAAATCTGCACTCTCATCAGCAAACAGGACTACTTCACCCCCCTCATATCCCCCCTGTCTCACAACCCCAGACAACTGTTTCAAAACCTTCAACCTTCCTCCGTCCACCAGCACCTCCCCCCCCATCTCTCCTTTCAGCAGATGACTTCGCCACTTACTTTCTTAATAAGATCAATCTATTAGACAAAGCTTCACCCCACAGCCCCCTTGTTATTCATTCCTGCAGTGTCCCCACACCCCAAACCTCTACACCTGCTCATCACTTTTCCCCCCCTATCTTCCTTCTCTACTGTCCTCATGACAAGCTCTCCACTTACTGTCCAAATCCAACCTCACTACCTTTTAATCTTACCCATGCCATCCCACCTCATCCCAGCCCTCAGTGCTTCTATCATCCCTACCCTCACCCATCTCGTCAACCTATCATTAACCTCTGGCATCTTCCCTTCCCCCTTTTTTAAACATGCGACCATCACACCCATCCTTAAGAAACCATCTCTTGACCCCTCCTCACTGTCCAACTATTCGCCCCATCTCACTGCTTCCATTCCCCTCTTAAACTCCTCGAAAACACGTCTATCTTCAAACTTTCCTCTCATCTATCCCCCAACTCTCTCCTTGACCCACTGCAATCTGGCTTCCGCCCCCCACCACTTAACAGAAACCGCCCTAACCAAAGGTCACCAACGACCCTAGCAACTGCCAAAGCCTTTCACGCCACTACTCTGTGCTTCTCCTCCTAGACCGGTCCTCCGCCTTTGACACTGTCGACCACTCACTCCTAAAAATCCTTCTCTCCTCGGCATCACGGACTTGGCCCTTTCCTGGATATCCTCCTACCTCACTGATCGGACATTCAGCGTCTCTCACTCACGCACAACCCCCCCTCCTCTTGCCGCTCTCTGTTGGTGTACCCCAGGGGTCTGTCCTGGGCCCACTACTCTTTTCTATCTACACTATTGGGCTGGGTCAAAATAATTTGCTCGCATGGCTTTTCTTTTCCACCTGTATGCTGATGATAAACCCAACTCCCACATCTCCGCCCAGATATTACCTCTCTACTCTCCCCGGGTCCCTGACTGTCTTTCGTCCATATCCTCCTACTTCTCCTCAGTCTCCTGAAGCTAAACGTGGAGAAAACTGAACTCATCATCTTTCCACGTCCCACTCCATCCCTCCACCTGATCTCTCTAATCCCCAGTCAAATGGCTACACTCTCTCACCGCTTACAAGTCCGCTGCCGTGGGATAACCCCTGACTCCAATCTGTCCTTCAAACCGCACATCCAACCCTCACCTCCACCTGCCGCCTCCACCTGAAAAATATCTCCCGTATCCGTTCATTCCTTAACTTCGAAAGCACAAAAATGCTCGTCCATGCCCTCGTCATCTCACGCCTAGACTATTGCACCATCCCTTTTCTGCGGGCCTCCCAGCTTTGCACCCTCGCTCCCCTCCAATCCATCCTTAACTCGTTGCCCCTCTGATTCACCCCTCTCCTCGTTTCTCCCCTGCTCTCCCCTCTGCCAATCCCTTCACTGGCTTCCCATTGCCCCGCGAATCCAGTTCAGTTAGCAACCTTGACCTACAAGGCTCTCCATAACCATTCCCTCCAAAACATCTCTGCTCTAATCTCCCGTTTTCTCCCTCACGCAATCTCCGCTCCTCACAGGACCTTCTTCTCTGCTCTCCCCCTTTTCAGCTCCTCACACAACCGTCTCCCAGACTTCTCCCGTGCTTCACCCCCACTCGGAACTCACTGCCCCAACACATCAGACTCTCCCCCCACTTCACCAGCTCAAAAGCAGCCTGAAAAACCATCTCTTCAGGATTGGGCCCACAACCAACAATAACCCTGCTGTCACTACACTATCCACAACCCTGTCTGCCCCTCACCTTGTCTCTCCCACCTTCCTTTTTGAGTGTAAGCCTCACGGGCAGGGACCTCTCTCCTTTGTAAACCCGTTGTAGTTAGTATTTGTCACCTTGTACTTGTTTGACCTATGTTATGTATGAAACCTGAATGTACAGCGCTCTGGAACCAAGGGCGCTCAAAAAATAAATAATAATAATAATAATAATGGTGGGGAGCGCCATCTGTCTGTATACTGGCATGGTGGGGAGCGCCATCTGTCTGTATACTGGCATGGTGGGGAGCGCCATCTGTCTGTATACTGGCATGGTTGGGACCTATACACCTACCTAACTTAGGGGACCTATACACCTACCTAACTTAGGGGACCTATACACCTACCTAACTTAGGGGACCTATATACCTATAAGTAAGGAGTTGCTGGAAAAGTGAGAGATTTTTAAGATATTAGGGGTTAAATCTGCAGGGATGAGTGTTTCGTCGGGAGATTAGAGCATGAAGGTGTGAACCAGATGGAGAAGAAAAGGGTTTTACGAATGACTTATCGGAGAAAAAGTCACCTATGGTCACTAAAATGTGCCTGAAATGTAATCTCTTTATGCGCACAAAGTGTAATGGTTTATTTTAGTAATGGTGTGGCGGTGGTGTTCAGTCATATGTGGTGGGTAATACATGGCGGTATTATACAGGGCACTATTGTAGTGATTACGTGGCGGTATTTATTTAGTCACTATGTGGTAGTGATATGTGGTCGTGGTATTAATCAGTAAACTGTTGCTGAGCACCTGTTTTACACGGCTATTTTACCACATTTAAGGTCACTGTATAGTGGAAATATGGCAGAGGGATGGGCTAAGCGGCTGTCACATCCCTTGTATTAATTGTTGTGCGGCCCCGCTACCCAGCATCACCTCCCTGCTTCGTGCCGGCAGTGGCGGCTCTTTGCGGTAACTAAGGTATTTTTCGGTCGCAGTTTCGGCACTCGGTCTCAAAAAGATTCACCATCACTGACCTAGACACTTTTCATACATAAGGCTCATTGTCTGTGTCCCTTTCCTATCGACTAAGAAGCATCCTCAAACTGCGGCCCTCCAGCTGTTGGGAAGCTACACCTCCCATCAGCTGGAGGGCCGCAGTTTGAGGATGCCTGAACGAAGGCCTCTGTCTAATGGACATATAATAATCAGTGCATAGTCATTTATATTCCAATAGCAACCCCCAGACCGCCTTAGAGTCTGCAGAGCCAGAATAAAGCACCACCAGCCAGCTGGCTCTGCAGAGTTGGGTTAGTAGAACTACAAGGTGGGTCGGGATGTTGCATCAAGAATACAAATAGCCATATAATGGGTCAGTCAGGGCTTTTACACTTGACAAAAGAAGCAAGCAGGCTTATTCTGTAGCGTGCAATGTTAGGCCTTGTCCTCACGGCAAGGGTTTTTGGACGATTTTACGGATGGTTTTCGGTTTTGAAAACCATCTGTAAACAGACTGTCAACCTTTAGAATGGACCTCTATGAAAAATTTATTTTCCGCCGGACGGTTATTTAGACTGCCAGCGGTCCAAAAAACATTGGACATGTTCATTCTTCCGCCAGGTTTTCGGGCGGAATATGAACATCTCAATGCAAGGGGGGGAGGGGGGGGGGGGGGGGGGGTGGGGGTGGGGCGCTTTTCTCCACAAACAGCGGAGAAAAGCCGCCCTCCTGAGGTCGTGTGCCCGGCCACAGAACAGAGCAAATACCGGTTGGATAATCCAACCAGTATTTGTATTTGCTCTATGCCGTGGGGACATGCCCTTACTCCATATCCTGCAGCTTTTTCAGCTATTTCTTCTAAGAACATTTTCACTTAATAAAATCCCAAGTAAATAGAAATCAATGAGTAATAAATCTCTTATATTTGGATCCTAACATTTCCCCTCCCTCCTCTCGTCCTCCAGGTTTTCTAACTCCCGCACACATTTGTAGATTCCTGTGCAGTGCACCGCACGCTATAATGAACAGTGTCATTTCATTCTACTGGCACCAATACAGGCAGTCCCCAAGTTACAAACATCCAACTCGTACCCAAGAACAGAGGCCATTGCTGGACCGGACTTAGCATCTTACAGTATCTCACTTGATTGTTACGCCATGAAGAGTTATTACACTTGTGAGGCTATGTTCACACAGCTTATTTTGGGGTGCATTTCGCCACGTATTTCACGCCGTACTGCGCTTAATACGCGGGGAAATGCTCCCCATAATTACGGTAATCCATAGCTCTCAGAGAACTATGGATTACGCCTCGTCCACCCGCGCGTACAATACGATTATATTGTACACGGGGGGGGGAGGTAAGTGGCATGTCACTTATTCACGGCGCTCTCACACCACAAGTAATGCATGTCTATGGGGTCGGCGGGCTGCCAGCCCCCCCCTCCACACCCCACGCCGTGGGAGTACACGCTAATCAGCACGAGCTCCCGAGACACACGATGTATTGCGCCGCGTACTATACGTTCCGCAATACATCGTGTGAACATACCCTTAGGGAATGTCAACTCAGCGTTTTTAGATGCGCGTTTGGATCTGTGTTCCTGACCCAAACACTCATCTAAATTTGCTGTGCGATTTACATTAGTTTCAACGTAAAACACGCATCGGCGTTCGGAACTGTTCAAAGAATTGACATTCTTGATCCGTTTAACGGATCCGTCTAAGACTATAGGGCGCGTTTCTGCTGCAGAAAAAAAACCACATCCAAATAGGCACCACACTTTGGCTGCGCTTTATGCAGCATTTTTTAATTCATTTTTCGGATTGAAAAATGCCGTGTGAACATGCCCTTAGTCTACAGGTTTGCGGTTAATATATGATATACATTTCATGACATCTAGATTAGGTGTGCGGTAGATTTAGTGAAGTCTTCTGGGAATAAAGGTCTTCCCGCTGAGTACCCCACAGGATCACATAACCAAGGTGAGAAGTACCAATATTCTCTCTCTCCGAGGGACAGAAAGTGAGAGGACATTTTCTGAACAGGGCACAGGCAGAAGCATTATTTCTGTATACGATCCCAAACTAAAAATACATTTTGGCTTGAGGTTATACATACAAAGAAGGGATTTGCTTCAACTTACATACAAATTCAACTTCAAGGAGTTGTCTCACTACAAGGATTAGCTTTCAACACGTAGGGAATGGTAATTTAAGACATGTTCCAAACATATTGCTTTGTTTATTTTTCTTTGCTGATGAGATAAAAGTGATTTTTTCAGCTCTGAGAGCACTCAGGTTTCTCTAGTTCACTAGTCATCTCTGCTATCAGATCAAGACAAACAGCAGGGAAGAGCAGACATCATCATACAGAACTGCCAGCAGCTTGAGAGCTTGACTGTTATATGAGCTAACAAACAAAGGAGACTCAATGCTTTTGTTTACTTTATCTAAAGTCCAGAAAAGCTTCAGAACTAAACACCTCCTGCACGCACGTCAGAGTAATTAGCGGACCTTTGAACACAGAGCTGATATGCTAATTACCCTCAGCCAGACCAGGAAGAGACCGGATGCATGAATGAAGGCCGCTTTTAGCTCAGTGAAACAGTGTGGTGAGACAACCCCTTTAAAGGGGTTGCCTCACTGCCTTGATTCATCATACCTCAGTCCTGTTTCCTCAGTTCCATTTTTGAATATACTGGCCTGCAGTGACGAGCTACTGAGGATTCAGCAATACATGTATGTTAGTGCTGTAATATCGTATACCACGCCAGAAATTAGCCTTGGCAAGGGGTATCCTCTTCATTAACCCCACGAATCACGTACTCATTTAAGAAAAACACCTCAAGGCTTAATACGATTCATAATTATATTCATTTTTTGCAAATACGAAAAGGAGTCCTCATCAGCACTGAGGACTCGTGAATATGCCGTACCACATTTGGATGGACTGAATTAGAGGACTTTCCTCGGTAACTACGCCAGGTTACCACTTTGTTCGTATCTCTATATATTTTACGTTGTTGATTGTATTCCCATGGAAGTATCACAATGTCGTATTTGCAAAAAATGAATATAATTATGAATCGTATTAAGCCTTGAGGTGTTTTTCTTAAATGAGCTACTGAGGATATCAGGTCTGTAGCTATAGTGACCAGCCCTGGCAGCCTATCAGGAGAGATAGGACAGGTCTGTAGCTATAGTGACCTGAGGAGCTGATACAGCCCATATAAAAGGGGGTATCTCAGAATAGGTAGGACACGGTTAATGGAGTTTTTGCAAGATCTTTAACATAAAAAGCAATCCTTGCAGGGAGATAACCTTTTTAAAGGACAAACCTACGGGGACTGCCTGTACCCTATAAACTTTGTATTTGTCGGATCTTCTAATCAGCCGTACTATACACTAATAATCCTATGCTGTTGTGTATAATTGCCCGTCAGTTAATACAAAACCATAACCTTTATTTATCCAATCATGCGGTGATGCCTGTAAGTGCTCATTTACTAGTTCTAGGGCGGCATAATGTGTTAGTCTGGCTATTAGCAGGAGGATTATTGTGGAAAATGACAGTCAGGAAACACACTGTACCTTCTTGTGAAGACACGATAAGTGGCAAGTAGTCTGGGATATATTCCTTCCGATCTTCAACATCTTTGCTTCCAGGAGGGGGAAACTGCAGCACGTTATTCTTGCTAACAGGAAAGGACGGGATCTGATGTGGGAAGGTGACTGGTTCAATATTATGAATGTAGTCCTCCAGTTCATGGAGATTCACCCCCATTAGTTTAAAGGCTTGTCCTACATCGTCCAGAACAGGGTCTGTCCGGCCATCTGAAACACAAGAGCCAAAATCAACCATCTAACGGAATCAAAAGCATCGAAAATACTGGGGAAAGCAAATATTAGGAGATATAATAATGTTAACACCACCAGACATCTATTCCTGGCATGCGGTTACACATATTTCACACTGCAAAGCAGGGTCGTATACGCAAGTAGAAACACAGAGCTTTTTTCAAAGTTACTGTGGATTGAGATAAACAGGGAAACATAAGAAAAGCAGTGAGGGAAGGGATTGCCATTCAAACTATGTAAGACCTATGACTAGTATACACGCAGTGAGCAGCAGGTGGAACATGACAAGCATACTCATGATGACTATTGGGTGGGCACTGCCACTATGCTGACAAAACTGACGTAAACCCTAACCTACTGGCAGACATTAAAGAAACCATTAAACTTTGCTGCTTATGTATCCCAAGATTCCATACTGATCACAGAAAACAAGGACATAGACAGAAACAGGGACACAATCTATAGGCACAGCAAACTAGGTGCACTGGAAGTCTCACTGGCCACACTGCCTAGAAGCTAGAAACAATATTTGGCTCTGCACATCAAAAACTTTTTTTGAAAAAAAAAAACAAGCACAGGTGCACACTGGTGTGGCAGCAACACACATACACATTCCAATATCATTAGCGCACCAACAACTAAAGAAGCTATCAAAGGGGACATAGGAATTTTCGAAAAAGCATTTCTGCTATCTAGGATACATGAAACATTGAGGTTCTAAGTTCACATTTTTGATCAAAACTGCTTAAGCCACCTCCAAAACTTCAACAGGACCTCAAATGCAGGTGGGTCCTACACTATTGTTACCTCTCTTTTGGGTCCTGCTCAGACCTCCATACTTCAGAGAGTGAAGGCACCAGCTTCTAAGTACACTGCGTTGGTTTAAAAACCTGTGAAGATGGGTGGAGTGCAGAAAACCAAAATGGAGGCAGCCACTCCTCCTTACACAAGCTAGAAACAATATATGGTTTTGCACATCAAAAAAACTTTTTGAAAAAAATGAGCATAGGTGCACACTGGTGGGCTGTAATATACATACACATTCCAATATCAGTAGCACACTATCAACTAAAGAAACTATCAAAGGGGACATAGGAACGTTAGAAAAAGCATTTCTGCTATCTAGGATACATGAAACATTTTTGAAGTTCTTAGTTCATATTTTTGATCAAAATTGCTTAAGCCACCTCCGAAACTTCAACAGGACCTCAAATGCAGGTAGGTCCTACACTATTTTGTTGCCTAGAAGGGCATACTTAAAACCAAGGCAAATCAGATGACCTTATGCACAGGCCATAGATGGCTGATAAATCCATGTATTTGTGTCACACAAGAGGTGAACAAAGCTGTTCATGGCCAAAAGGCTACAGCACGCATCTG
This sequence comes from Phyllomedusa bahiana, assembly GCA_025379985.1. Classification (NCBI taxonomy): domain Eukaryota; kingdom Metazoa; phylum Chordata; class Amphibia; order Anura; family Hylidae; genus Phyllomedusa; species Phyllomedusa bahiana. The sequence continues at coordinate 5,687 of JAODAL010005720.1, read as the reverse complement.
TGTTTCTTCAGATGGGACAGTTTCCCTTTCGAAGACGCACAGGCAAAATGTGCGCCAGGGGACTGTGCGTCTTCCCTCATATTTCTTCTGATATGGTACGATTTAAGGTCATGTATCTATGTTACATGCACTTTATTTTTGTTATGTCCGTTTCTGATTAGTAATACAGGGATCTATAATATTTTCCTTATTTGTACTTGCATCCATATTCAGCAGTCTTAGGTTTATGTTCACACTTGTCATCTCTGGGTATTTTTGATAAATTTTTATATATACAATTTTTAAATATTTGACAATTAATACATTTGTATTTTATCCCATATACATCACTATAAGGTTATGTTCACACAGCGTTGAAAAGCAGATTGAAAAGCGCTGTGTAAAACGCATCCAACATGCGCCCAAAGTGTGCTGCGTGCTTGGATGAGTTTTCTGTGCAGCATTAACACACTCTATACTTTTAAATACGGTGTCTGCTGAAAAAACGGATCAAGAATTCACATGTCAATTCTTTGAACAGATCCGAAAGACGCATGTAAAATACGCATTGTCGTTCAGTCGATGCGTGTTTAACAATGTGCAGTGTGTTTTACATTTGCTTTCAATGTCAGAGGCGTGTTTGGGTCCGAAACACAGATCCAAACACGTAGCACGTACTTTCAACAGCAGGTGTATTCCGGCGCGTACCTGTGCACATTGCAATACGGCGTGTGAACATACCCTTAGGCAATGTTCACGCGGCTTATTGCCGACGTAATTGCGGGGACGGATTTCGCCCGCAATTACACCGGCTGCAGTGCAGCGGGGGCGGGGGGCCGGCAGCTCGCCGGCCCCATAGACATTATTCACGGCGCGTACACGCCATAAATAATGTGCCTGTCACTTTCTCCCCCCTCAGCGTATTGTGCGAGCGGGGAGAAGAGACAGAATCCATAGTTCTCTATGAGAACTGTGGATTATCGTAATGACTGGGACGGATTCCAGCCGTACTGTGCGCCGTATTTGGGCTGCAGTACGGCTGCAATCCGTCCCAGAATAAGCCGTGTGAACGAGGCCAACCAATATATTTAAAAACTGTTCATCAAAACACGTTTTAAATCCATCAACATTTTGAAGATCTCAGCAGGTACCAAAAAGACACAAGGAGAAATTATCAAAACGGAAAAGCTGTTCACAGCGAACCACCCGGTCATGGTTTATAGTTTCCATAAGGTTTGAGGGGGAAAAAAAAAAAAGAAAGAAAGAAGAAGTGGTCCAGCTGCCTTGGGAAACAAGCCCACTACCCCTATGCACTACCTTTGACATGTCTCCCCATGTTCTTCACATCCAGTGGCTGAGAACATGTGCAGGAGCTGTTCAAGGTGCTAGGCATCGTCATGCAGAAAAGAGGCTGCATTTGGTCTTCATTTAGACAAGAGGAAACAAGTACCTGGCACAGAGCAGATTGATGAACAACCTTACCAGTCTCTCCTTAGTCATTAGGGTACCATTATGCTTTTTTTTTTATTTTTTTATTTTAATTGACCATTAGGTGGCTGAAGCCCTTTCCCATTCGATTTTGATCCCTTATAAGCACACATGATCTAATAAGAAATATGAATAGGTGAAAGCGTGCACAGCGTCCAACAGCACATACACCAGAGCACTGCTTGTGTGTCCATTACATGGCCAGGACAGATCATCCGCCTCCTGATGGAAACATTCAACATTCCACAGTTTTATATAAAACTACATTAGAAAGGTGTTTAAAGTGGTTTAGTAAATCATAAAAACCTAAAGGCCAAGATATGTGGGCAAGACCTGGTTGACATGTGTTGGAGGTTTCGGATGGAACATCTGTTGCAACTTCCATCAAGATTGACGCGAAACACGTACTATGCCAAAAACCCAATGGACCCTATTGAATACAATAGGGTCGATTAATCACCGTTAGTGTCCACTGTAAAATGGGCCTGGTTCCAGCTCTGGAACACGGGTTCCAGACTAAGCTGCCAACACAGATGTGAACCAGGCCTTATAATTAGGGGGAGGGGTGTAGATAAAAAGAAATGACACCTGCACATGCTAATCGTAAAGGCTATGCTCACACGGCGTAATTGCAGGGCCCCGCAATTATGCCTGGTGTTCAGGAGTCGCGCTGATACGTGCGTACTCCCGCGATGCAGGGGAGCCGCCAGCCCCATTGACATGCATCTCTTGCAGCGCATCTTCGCTGATCTCCCCGAACGTACAATATGATCATATTGTACGCCCGGGGAGAGGAGGCATAATCCATAGTTCTCTGTGGATTACCATAATTTTGCCATCTCGCTCTTATTAGAGTGCAAATACAACGCAAAATGTGCGCCAAAATTCCCCCGTGTGAACATAGCCTAAAGAGTGAAATATGCAACATATGCTGTTATGGTTATTAACTACTATCATGTTGCAGAATCCACCTTCTACAACACAAATCTGGGGCACATTTGTATTTAATGCATGCAGATTTCTCACTTTTCTAAACTGAAACCTCAAAGACATCATCTAGACTGTTAAAACACATTAGGCCTCATTTATAAACACTGTCTAAGGGGATGTTCACACAGTTTCCTAGATATGCGCTTGGATCCGTGTTTCGAACCCAAAGGGCTAGTTCACACGGCTTATTGCCGGCGTAATTGCAGGGGCAGGACGTCTAGTTACCGGCCCCATAGACATTCATTATTCACGGCGCGTACAAGGCGTAAATAATTGACATGTCACTTTGGAGACGGAATCCATAGTTCTCTATGAGAACTGTGGATTACCGTAATGCCTGGGACTGATTTCAGCCGTATTGGAGCGCAAATACGGCACGCAATATGGCTGAAACCAGTCCCAGTGAACGAGCCCAAACCCGTATCTAACAATGTGCAATGTGATTTACATTGCTTTCAATGTAAAAAACGCATTAGCGTTCAGACCAGTGATCACTGATGCGTGTTTACTTGCGTCTTTCGGATCTGTTCAAGGAACGGACATGTCAATTCTTGATCCGTTTTACGCAGCAGACGCCCTATTTAACACTGTAGAGTGTTGCAGCAAAAACGCATCCAAACACGCAGCACATTTTGGGTGCGTGTTGGATGCGTTTTCCACAGTGATTTTGAATACGTTTTTCGGATCGAAAAGGTATCCAAACACGCTGTGTGAACATACCCTTAGATAGCATTTATAAATGAGGCCCAAACAGTAAACCTGCCTTTGTTGTCCGTAGCAACCAATCCGTTTAAAAAGCTGAGCTCCGGTTCCATTGGGCACAAAGAGTTTTATTATTAGACAGTTTTGGTACATGACCCCAGTGCGCTTTATTTTTTGGAGTTATTTTTGTTGCAAAATCTTCATCAAATTTGTCACGTCTGACAAAGGCCTAATGACGGCCATATGTATTTTATTTGTTTAGCCAACAGCTACCTTAAGTGTATGGCCACTTGAAGACTCTGTTGCATCCTCTCAAGCAATGGACAACCCAATAGGTTCAGAAACACGGAGCTGCCTGAAAGCATGTGTGCACTAGGATAATATAATCTCCAAAAAAATTAGGAATCTCGCAAGAGAACAAAGAGTGACTTTTGATCACTATATTTACTATTTTGCCATAGGCAAACTTAAACTCTATCAGTTCTCTATCTGTTAAACACTGAAACGTAACTTTTATTATATCTAACTCTTAACCTCTATACTCCCTTTTTAAAAACCTGATCTCTAACCTCATCATTTAACCCTTTTTGCTTCTGAGAGAAGGAATAACTCCCTTTCTATTATCAAGTCTGGTGGAACCCCACCTACTAACAGGGGAGCCTTATATCTATAGCAAAGTACTAGCTTCAGTAAGGGATCCCAAGCCAACTACTTGGGCAGTCGTCCCTAATCTCATTTACACAGAACAAATAAGGCCCCCTTGTGACCCCGTCTGCAGCGGGTGAATTGGACAGAGGGGGGAGATCCAATTTAAAAGTTGTTCTTTTACAGCTTTCAAGCCTGCACTGTCCTGGGTTAAAGGGGGGCCCCTTCTTGGTCTTTCCTGTTTTGCCCCCCCCCCCCTCCCACACAACAGGCGCTAGTAAACTTCTTAAGACAACCTTCAGTAAATTCCCATCTCCATAACGGGCTTTCCCCAAAACTTACCCTACTGCCCCTGCCCAAAGCCCCCCGACCAACAAACACCTCAGCCCGATTTAGGGCTTCCTTACTTCTCTCATATTATTGAACTGCGTGCCCACCTAGAATGAACTAGCAGATAGGTGTACATTACACAGCACACTCCTCTTTAAAAAATTCCCCTAAGCCCCTTCTCTTTAATATCTAATATGCATATTATTGGGAAATAAAAATCCACTGTTTCAATAGACCCAGTCTATTATCTTCCCCTATAAACACTTCTCCTATATATGTAATATGCTATTCATTCCAAAAAGAGTGCAGGCCCAAATTTAAAACCCTGTCCATGATTTATAGTATTGTCTCAAGTATATTCATAAACCACTTTTTTTAATGTAAAATTCATATTCATTTTAAAATTTCTGTGGCTTTGGTTTGCCCTCCCTCCCCATTTTCCCCACAAGTTCCCCCATTGAAGATTTCTTACGGCTACAGCTAACCATTCAATCCACCACGTCACAATGGGAATGCAAGAACTCCAGGGATCTTTTAAAAGCCATTGCTTTGTTGCTCCCCTTTGCACTAGTTTTGGCCGCAAGCGAAAAAATAAATCTCTACAACAGAGTACAACATGAATGTCCCTTGCAAAAGAAATATACATGAATCCCTAATTTTTTAAATATAAACCGTGGCCCCACGTGATTGAATATCTGTCATCAACAGGACCCGGGACATTTAGGAAAAACGTAGAGGAAAAAAGGGGGAGGGAAGGGGGAGGGGGGAAAAGGGGGGGGCGAGGGGAAGGGGGGGGGGGAAAGGGGGAGGGGGGAAAAAAAAAAAAAAAAGAAAAAGAAAAAAAAAAAAACACATTTGAACTTGATGCTTCCTAGTCTTTTTTTTCAATGTGCTATATCACTTGACCTACTTAATCACAATTTTCTGTTTCTTTAAAAATTATTAATAGGGGAAAAGCAAGTAAATAAATGCCCAAAATGAAAAGCCTTTATTTAGGCCTTTAGGTTTCAAAGTTTGAGTCTGTGTATCCCTCGCCTCTTCCTGCAACAAAATACATCCAAAACGCCCCCTCTTTCCCCCAGCTTTTCACACATATGCCCAAAAAATTTTGCCCTTATTTCGCCATTTTTGTATTCCAAAATGTTCTTGTAGGGGGGGTGTCCCTCTAGTTTTAATGTACTCGGGGTTTCGAGTCCCACGACGAAACTCCGATGGTTTTTCCCCATAGATTTGGGGCAGGGCACATAGCCCCTAATCACCCCCCTGGTTTTACAATTATGAATTGTCTTTTTCTCAAATCTTCTCTTTTCAATGGGTTAAAAAATTTTTTGTTTTTTCCCTATGAATGGACAGAATGAACAGTTGCCCAGGGTTTTTAGCCTACCCCCGGAGACTGCAACGTTTTTTTGCCCTCAAGTATTTTTTGAAAACAAGGGTACACAATGATTTTGTTTTTACGCTATTGGTTTTTTTTTTGACAAACTATTTTTTTGTTTTATGGCCCTTTTATCCGATAAAAGGGGGCAGCCATGGGAACTGTTTTTTCCCAAGGT